>SKCR01054154.1:0-36893 GCA_019454045.1 Zanthoxylum bungeanum | reverse complement strand
TTTACTTTCCCGCTTTTACTTTCTCGCAGTTACTTTTTAGCATTTTTTATTTTATGTCTTTTAAGTTTTCATTAGCCATAGCTATGTATTGTAACTAAGTTAGTACCTAGGATTGTGATGAATTTCAATATAACCGGTTTATAATGGGTTAGATTATAGGTTGGGTAATTTAAGATTTATTTATTGAGTCTTAATCTTAATGCTTTTTATTAACTGGCCATTAATAAAATTGATTAGGTAAACTTAAAATGAACTAGACATAGGGATTTTAAGTTTAAAGACCTTAGACTCAATAACCCACGATCTTCCTTGAGGATAGATAACCCTTTTAATAGATTTCCTTAAAGGATAGGAATATACCTGTCGGGCGGGGGTAGCCATAATTGGAACTTAATCTTAATGAATCTAGGTAATTTGGTTGACATAGACATATGGTTCAATTGGATTATACTAGGTATTTGAAATTGACCATCTGAAGAGGCTTTTACATAAATTAGTGTTCCAGGTTAATAAATCAATATATTACCCAACTTTAAGATAACCACTTCATCTTCTAAATAATATTGGAATTAATCACAACCCTGGATAGTTTTTTATAAATTTGGATTTTTCTCAACCTACTTTTAAGCAATTTTATTTACTTGTTTTAAATTTAGAATCATCGTCATTTCAAATCAATCAATCAAACAACCTGTTAGATACTGGTAATCAGTTGGCCCCATAAATTAATAACAAAAAGGTTTTAAGTCCTCGTGGGATCGATACTTTTTATACTACTTGAACGATACGTGCGCTTGCGTTATACGTGTGTGATTACGCCGGTCAGGCTTATATGACGAATGTGTCTAGACTTAGAGAGTCCCACAATATGAAGTGTACTTGTTGAGCACTTGGGTAGCAGATAATGTTTGATAATAAATAATATTTGATATTATAATATCAATTAAAATAATTAAGTGTTATTGGATAACATTAATTATTTACTTTGACTCAATTTGATTAATCCAAAATCACACAAGGGTTGGTTGTAATTTCATAAATATCTCTACCATTGGAAGATATTCTGGTAATTATAAAATATGTAATAATAGGTGTATTTGGCTTGATCTAATTAGATTAAATCAAAGTGGTAGACAATAAACTAATCAATTGGTTAAATTTTGTCTCGATTTAATTAGATTAAATCAAAATGGTAGACAATGAACAAATCAATTGAATAAACTTTGTTTAGATTTAATTGGATTAAATCAAAGTTGTAGACAAATGTGATAAATCACACCTAATTATGCATATTTGGATAAATTGGATTAAGCCCACCTAAAGTTGATTAAATTTTTTATTAATTAAAAATTATATACGCTTCACTATAAAAAGGCAAGCTTGAGTAAGTTTTTAAGCAAGCAATCATTAAAGCAAAACATAAGAGAAATTAGCCTAAAGAAGTGTTTGGAGAAGTCTTGAAAGTTCTTTATATTTTTCAACAATGAGGAGAAAATTAGATCTTTAGTTCAAGTTTACTAAGTAAGTTCGATATTCTCTAATAAGTTATGTTTTTGTATTTGATACATAAAAATATAGCTTGAAGTTGAAATTAGGCTAACAAATTTGTGTATGAATTCTTTGGAAGTATAAACACAATATGATTGTAATTTGATCAAATATGTTCATGTTAGACATGGAACAAAAATTAGAGTTTGAAACTCTAGATGAAAGCTTGAAGCTATGACTACCATTCTAAAATCACTTGACCACCTTTGAGTGACATAGAATTGTTCATGAGTCACTTCATTGTGGGATTCTAATTTGGTTTGTGTTTTGGACTCAAAATTTACTCATGTGCGTATATAGAATAAATTTATGTTTTTGTAAAAATGTTTGATATTTTGAAAAAAAAAATGATTTTTCTTCTATAACATGTGTTGATGTTGGTTTTGATGTTAATGCTCGAGCCGAATTTTGTTTTCTTCCGTTTTTGAGTTTCCGGACTCTAGTTTAGCCCTGATTTTTTCCTATGCACTCGTAATGGAATATAGTATTCCATTAAATTATTTAAAAATACACCCATGCTTGATATCCATGGTTTAGACCCACTTCCATTGTGCGGGACACCGATCCGACCCAGGGGGTTCCACAACCGCCCCAACAAACATTTGAGAAGCTTATACATAGTATTGACATATGTCGACTTAGTAAATTATCCTGACGATATCTTTCATCAAGAGGAGCATATTCATTGACGTGACACTAATGTATTGTACTTTTTTTTTCATTCAATTAGGTTTTGTCCCACTAGGTTTTACTGCTAAGGTTTTAATGAGAAAATATTATCTCGTCCTGAAGTCAAACAAATTATGTAGTATTAAAGTAGTCCGGCCCAAAATGGAGTGTTGTAAATATATATTGTGGTGATCCCCACTAATTTTAATTTTAATATTTATCTTATATTTTATTATTTAGATAATAATTTTATTATTTTTGTAACTTATTCCACCATAACTCATCCTTATAAATATAGAGGAACCTTTTGTATTTTTTATTCATTCGATTCAAAATTAATAAGAAAAGCTTGCAGCTTTACAAGATATCTTCTCTTCTTTTATTTCTTTCTTTTTTTATAACATAATTATAATTATTTGGTTTTTTAAAAAAAATTATAATTATTTTTTAATTATTAGTTCAGTTCGGTTCGATTCGGTCGGTTTTTTCATTCTTTTAATAATTATTGAATTTAATATTTATTCAAAAAAAATCAATACTATGACTCTTCTAGTAATTAACAACTAAATAAATATAAGTTTTTTTAATCAAGAGATACATCATCATTTAAAATATTTAAAATGTAAGAAAATAAAAAGAATCATAACTAAAATAAAAAAAATTACAAATATTTCATGAAATTAATGATAATTAAGCACCAAATAAATTTAATAATGTAACAACTATAATATATAAAAATAACAATATAATATGATTAGATTTAAAAAATTATTCATAAATCAAAATTTTTTCAGTTAGTTCAGTTTGATTTGAATTTTTAGTTAAAAAATTGAACATTTATTTTTGAAATTAAAAAAATATCACTTATGTTCTGGTTTTTTATGATTCAGTTCGATTTTTTCAGTTTCAATTATTTTTTTATCCACTGATGGATCGGATTTGGGTTTTGTATAGCCCAATATTTTCATTTTTCATTGTGTAGTGATATTTCATCCCCTCAATTTATCTGAGCAATCCCCATTTTTCAATTAATCCTATATATTAATTATAAATAATGGACTAAGTATATAAGCTTGAAAGAATATTAATTATGCAACTCGAACACCTATACCAAAAGGTTTCCCAGCTCAATAGCCACGACTCTAACACTACACTTTGATAGCTTATCGATCTCATCATAGAGAGACTTGAGAAATAATAGATTAATAAATCGTGAGAAAATAGATTCACGAATATTATTAGTCGTGCATGTGAGAGAGGAGAAGTCCATTGTTATGAGCTTGAGAGACAAAGCAGGTGAGAAAGAAGACATAAAATTAATTAATGTTTTTTTAATAAGAATAATTCTAGAAATAAATAAGATTAATAAACAAATTTGGGTTGGGGGGGGGGGGGTGAATCACTACTCTTTTTCATTACTTTTTGAGTCAGGCCTTAACTCAAAATTTGAAGACCCATGTGCTGGGTTTTGCTTATGCTTTTTTCTCCAAACGCATTTTCAGTATTGCTATTTAACCTCCACATTTTATTTCAAGAGACACCTCCAACTTCTTCTTTCTTTTTTAAAAAAAAAAAAAAAAAAAAAAAAAAAGAAAAAAAGAAACTCGGTTGAAGGTTACAAAAATTGTTGGGAAATAATTGCAAGAATTTCAAGTTGAGAATGACATGACAGTATTGGTTGTATAAAAACGCAAAATTATTGGTTGGATGAAAGCGTAAAAAAGAATGTTGATGTTTTTATCTAACTAGTAATTTCATAGCACATCAATTTATTCCAAATAATTTCAGAAGTAAACAAGGATAATTATAGTAGTTGTGGATAGCCTAAACTCTCCAGACCCTTTCTCTCTCCAAGAAAAACCCTAAAAAATATTTTAGGGTTCTTGTGGTGGCGGCAGGGATTTCAAAACCACCCTCTTCACACTTCTCCTTCTTCCCCCTGTGCATTTCTCGGTATTTTTCTCCTTTTTATTTTATTTTATTTTCTTCTTTTTCTCATCTTCTCATCTCTTCTTCCCCTCTCTTTTCTTTATCATTCTATGTCTGTTTCCCTTGGCAGCCGATGGTTCACCGGAAGTTTCTTCCGAAGAATCAATCAACAGTCTTTCTCTCTCTCTCTCTCTTTTGTTTTTTTTGTTTTGTTTTGTTTTTTTTTTCCTTTTCCTTTTATTTGATTTTTTGTGGATTTTATTTCCTAAATCTGTTGATTTGTGGATTCACTCTTTGTAATGATAGATTTGATGCAGAGAAAACAGAGAGATCTAACATTGCAAGAGAAGAATGGAGTTCTATAGTGCTTTCCAGGATGTTTGTTGTGGGAACACAGAACTTCGGCAACGCATGCTGTTCCAGGCTCGCGGCCTAGTCGGGAGTACGGAGTAGCCACGGGGGACTAAACCAGAGAATAATGGAGTCGCCACCCGGTGTGAATCGGGAAAATGAGATTTAAGGCCGCACTCACCCCTCGCAAGGGAATACCTCAAACCGTTGGGTTCGGAATGGTCTCTTACTTATGTCACTTGTAATGAAAGGATTTGTGTAATAATTTAATCAAGCTTAAGTAACACTTATTTCCAAGAGTATCATGCTTCTAAATCCATATGCGCAAAAATAAAACTTACACCTAAATTTGCATATATTTCACATCTAAGATTGCATGCTTGAAAGTACATCAAAGTAGCAACGAACATACAACTTCATTGGCATATTGTATTCATGGAAACACAAGCACACACTAACCACACAAGCACACATAGAGGCGAATCAAATAATGGCGAACATGTGATTTCATAGACATATCATAAACAAATAGCCATTACATGTCCATGCACAAATAAAAGAGTCAACTAAGTACATAATGCAAAAAGACACTTAAGGATACAATTAGGCATTAAAGTAAGCATGCTATGACGTGGTGCAAAAGAAGATAACTAATATGGACACAAACACACATGTGAGCACTTTTCCAAGTGGTACGTGGAATTGTATCCCAAGTACAGACCGCATTACCGTCCATTCGGAATCGGCTACGGAATTTATGTCTGGGTTTCCATCCGATATACTACAAGAAATAATACTCAAATGCTATCATAACATGGATATACTACAAGAAATAATACTCAAATGCTATCATAACATGGATATATCTACATGAAATGCATGTAACATATATAACATACTAAATCAACTAAAATTTTCAAACAAATCGGCCCGTTATCATTTTAGAAGCTTTTGGGCTAACTGTTATAGGAGTGAACTTGTCCCAGTTTAAATGGCCCAACAAGTTCACATCTCATGGCAAGGAGCCCAACTAAATCCAAATGGTAAAGTTCTGAACACAAGCACAAAGCGGCCCATCAACACTTAGAAGCCTTTGGCTCAATCGTCATAAAATACGTTCTTGTCCCAGTTTAAATGGCCCAACAAGCCCATATCCCATGACAAATGGTCCAAATGGATCCAAACGATGATGTTCCCAAACACAAGCATAAAAGAAAGATGATGCAAACATAAAACAATAATTTATACATAATGGCCCATCAACATTTCAGAAGCTTTGGGCCAATGGTCATAAGGTACGAACTCGCCCCAGTTTAAATGGCCCAGCAAGTTCGCATTTCTGACAATAGTCCAACTGCATCCAAATGAGGATGGTCCACAAGCACATACTCAAGGAAATAATTGTTACTTCAACCATACAACCCCGGTCTATGGGTGGGTTCGCAAGAGTATAGTCAAAGGCTCTCACCGGCGAAGGATGGCCCACAACTAGGTCTCCCCAATCAAGGGTTCGAGCGGCCAAGTGAGCGCACCCTTTGTTATACACTAAGGTACGTGCCAGTGAGCTATGGTGTGTGACCGACTGTCAAATGGACTTCCCATTGTAGATTCCCCAGAGAGAGGGTGGAGCGAGGCTCACTTAAATACCCAAGCCTCATAGGCTCTTATCGCTTGGTGTCAGGAATAAACAACGAGTCCTCCAAATTAGTCCATCACAATAGGCTACGAGTAGATGGCTATCTAGGTGCCTTCACAGCGTTTCCTTCTAGAAAGGTAGTGAGTGAAGGAAGACACCAAACCATTACCTAGCCTCAAAATGCCTTTGATTAAACCCCCATTTCATCCACTATAGACACGGTCAATTAGAACATAAATCCAAACATTACAAGACAATATTTCGGGGCCGATTCTCTATCCCTAGTGGAGTCGCCAGACTGTGGGAACACAAAACTTTGGCGACGCATGCTGTTCCAGGCTCGCGACGTAGTCGGGAGTACGGAGTAGCCACGGGGGACTAAACCAGAGAATAATGGAGTCGCCACCCGGTGTGAATCGGGAAAATGAGATTTAAGGCCGCACTCACCCCTCGCAAGGGAACACCCCAAACCGTTGGGTTCGGAATGGTCCCTTACATATGTCACTTGTAATGAAAGGATTTGTGTAATAATTTAATCAAGCTTAAGTAACACTTATTTCCAAGAGTATCAAGCTTCTAAATCCATATGCGCAAAAATAAAACTTACACCTAAATTTGCATATATTTCACATCTAAGATTGCATGCTTGAAAGTACATCAAAGTAGCAACGAACATACAACTTCATTGGCATATTGTATTCATGGAAACACAAGCACACACTAACCACACAAGCACACATAGAGGCGAATCAAATAATGGCGAACATGTGATTTCATAGACATATCATATACAAATAGCCATTACATGTCCATGCACAAATAAAAGAGTCAACTAAGTATATAATGCAAAAAGACACTTAAGGATACAATTAGGCATTAAAGTAAGCATGCTATGACGTGGGCAAAAGAAGATAACTAATATGGACACAAACACACATGTGAGCACTTTTCCAAGTGGTACGTGGAATTGTATCCCAAGTACAGAACGAATTACCGTCCATTCGGAATCGGCTACGGAATTTATGTCTGGGTTTCCATCCGATATACTACAAGAAATAATACTCAAATGCTATCATAACATGGATATATGAATTATACTACGTTAAGCCAAGACTAAGGTAAATGATGCATCCAATATATGAAAGGCGCGGCGAATATCGTGGTAAAGGTATCCTTTAGGCTTTTTTTTCTTCCATCAAATGGAGAACCTTTTTAGTCCAACACAATAAGCCCATGCGCTTTCCATTACAATGCGTACAAAGACAAAGATAACTATATGAGACTTCGTATACCCGATTGAACACATCTTATATTCAACCGAATATACATCAACCAGCGCGGCAAAGCATCGTGGTAAAGGATTTTAATCCCTCCAAATAGGGGACCTTTGATCCGACTTACTAAGCTCATGCGCTCGATTACATCATGCATACAAAGAATAAAGACAATAATATCAAACTTAGTGTGCCCGATTGAACATATCTTACTTTCAACCGAACACACATCAACCGGCGTGGCAAAGCATCGTGGTAAAGGTTTTAACCCCTCCAAATAGGGGACCTTTAATCCGACTTACTAAGCCCATGCGCTCGATCACATCATGCATACAAAGAATAAAGACAATAATATCAAACTTGGTATGCCCGATTGAACATATCTTACATTCAACCGAACACACATCAATCGGCGCGGCAAAGCATCGTGGTAAAGGGTTTTAACCCCTCCAAATAGGGGACCTTTAATCCGACTTACTAAGCCCATGCGCTCGATCGCATCATGCATAAACAAGTAACATGCGGAATTTGAATGATGAATAATAAATAAATCAAGCAACATAAACAAAAAAGAAAGTGCCGTTTACTCAAGCGGTACGTGGAGTTGTATCCCGAGTACAGATCATACTACCGTCCATTCGGAATCGGCTATGAAATTTATGTCCGGGTTTCCATCCGATATACCGCGAGAGTTGACACATCTTTCATTTTATTCCAAAGCCACATATACAATATTTCGTAATTCATGCATATTTATCTACTCAAGGGCCACAACATGCATTTAACATAACAGTCATGCTAACAATACTCAATAAATAATGAAAAAAAAAGAAAACGAATGTGGAAAATACCCTCAGGTCTAACCTTTTATTTCGACTTTCGGACTCGTGCTTCACGGCCGTCGGAAGGGCTATCACTCCGTAACTTTTTTGGTTCACTGGTTTGCGTTTTACCTCACTGTTTCGCTGTTTTACTCGCTGTTTTCACTCCGTTTTGCTGCTATTTCCTCGCGGTTTTCTGGTCACTATTTCTGGTGCATTTAGGGACTGTTTTGTGCGGTTTTAATGGGTATCGGGCAGCTGTTTGTTCGGTTGTTCAAAGGTTTTATAGTGCAGTTTTTATTCACTGTTTTGGGCGGTTTTTAGACTGTTTTTCAGTGCAGTTTTGGGACAATTTATGGTCTATTTCAGGGCCTAATATGCGTGTAATTTTGGGTGTAATATGCGGCTGAATGGAGGTGCAATGTGCGGCAGATTGGGCTGATTGCGTGAGTGAGTTTATGTAGGGGCAGTTTGTGATTTGTGCTTTGTGTGAGGCTAGGATTTGTTGAATGGGAAGTCTTCTTGTGCGTGAGAGGGCAAATAGCTTATGGGTTGAAGGTAGATTGCGTAGTGTGTTGCTTACGTTTATGTGTGCAGGTTGGCGTTGGCTTGTGGTTGAGACGTGAGTGGAGTAATGGGCTGTTGATGATCTTTAACGTGAAGGTTGCATGGTAGCAGGTCAAGGGCATGGTGTCTTGGCTGGAGCGTGAGGTGGCCTAAGGGGCTGTTGATGGTTTGGTTGTGTGAAGGGTTCTTGGTGTTGAAAGGAGTTATGCGTGAAGTTGGAGGGTGCTACGTGAGTGGAATTTGTGCGTGCAGGTGGCAGTGCACTATGAAGGAGTTTAGGTTTTTTATTGTTTTGCCGTGAGTGAGAGTCATCTCTTAGGGTTGATTTAGTGTGTGTTTTATAGTTGTCAATTAGGGTTTGCATGGATAGGGATTTGTAATATTTAATTAGTGTCACAAAAGGAAAAAATATATTTGATTGGGGGACAAATTTTGGTGAATTATGAAGGTTGAATATTTGATTGGTGTTAATTAGGCATTTAATTTGTTAATTAGGTGAGTAAATATTTTAAATTGGTGAGTGATTTATTAAATTAGGATGTGATTTATTTTAATTTTGGTAATGATTTTTTAATTTTGGTATTAGATTTTAATTAAATATAGTTTAATTTAATTTAGATTTATTTTAATTGGTTTAACTTAATTTAGATTTAATTTAACTGGTATTTAATTGTGTTGGATTTTAATTAGTTTAATTTGATTTTAGTTAGCTTTATTTGATTAATTTACTTTGTGACATGTATTTTAAATGTTTTAATTATTTTGGATTGGGCTTGGGTGAGATGGGCTTGGATGTGGGGTTTTGGCCAAGGTTAAGTGTTTGCGGGTTTTATAGGCTAAATGTGCTTTAAAACGGAGGTCCCCAGCGAGCCCAAAGCTAAACAAGCGAGTCAAATTCGACAAAGTACTGATTTCCATCTTTTCCCTTCCGACATCCGTTTCTCGCGGCTTCCGTGACTTAAAAGGTAGTGCCTCCAAATGAGACTCATCATCGGGATTTATATGCAAAAATACAGTGCCTACAGTCGCCCCCACTTTGATGGGACTTGTGTAACGTGTAACAGTGACAATCTTATCAAAGTTATGCAATGCATTTTCACTTACCTGGCTCGCCAGCTGCCACTTGACTTGCCATGTGTTGCGTGGAGTTGATGTTGTGCCGTACCTGGCATGCTAAACCTCATACCCGAGGTGTCGAAGTTGCGTTTCCGTACCTAGAGTGTCGCAGTGGTGTCTCCATACCCGGAGTGCCGTACTTGGCGTGCTAACCTCGTACCCAAGGCGTCGCTGTAATATCTCCATACCCGGAGTGCTGTACCTGGCGTACTAAACCTCATACCCAAGGCGTCGCAGTAATATCTCCATACCCGGAGTGTCGTACCTGACGTGCTAAACCTCATACCCAAGACGTCACAGTAATATCTCCATACCCGGAGTGCCGTACCTGGCGTGCTAAACCTCATACCTAAGGCGTCGCAGTAATATCTCCATACCCGGAGTGCTGTACCTGGCAGGCTAAACCTCATACCAAGGCGTCGCAGTAATATCTCCATACCCGGAGTGCCGTACCTGGCGTGCTAAACCTCTATACCCAAGGCGTCGCAGTAATATCTCCATACCGGGAGTGCCGTATCTGGCGTGCTAAACCTCATACCTAAGGCGTGCAGTCAGTAGTAATATCTCCAAACCCGGAGTGCCGTACCTGGCATGCTAAACCTCATACCTAAGGCGTCGCAGTAATATCTCCATACCCGGAGTTCCGTACTCGGTAAAACTAATCTGATGTTAATGTGGGCCTCGCCTCCAGAGTGCCATACCCGGCCATAGTGATGCTGATAAGGATGTGGGGCTCGCCCCCAGAGTGCCATACCCGGCCAGACTGATGTTGATAAGGATGTGGGTCTCGCCCCCAGAGTGCCATACCCGGCCAGACTGATGTCGATATGGACCTTGCCCTAAACTGATACTGATATGGGCCTCGCCTCCAGACTGATACTGATATGGGCCTCGCCTCCAGACTGATACTGATATGGGTCTCGCCCCAAACTGATACTGATGTGGGCCTCGCCCCAAACTGATACTGAGATTGGCCTCGCCCCCAGCTGATACGTATGTGGGCTTCGTCCCCAGACCGATACTGATATGGGCCTCGCTCGTAAACTGATGCGAATGTGGGCCTCAACCCTCAGGACTCATCCCTAAATTGATACTGATGTGGGCCTCGGCCCTGGGACTCATCCCCAAACTGATACTGATGTAGGCCTCGGCCCTGGGACTCATCCCCAAACTAATACTGATGTAGCCCTCTGCCCTGGGACTCATCCCCAAACTGATACTGGTGTAGGCCTCGGCCCTGGGACTCATCCCTAAACTGATGCTGACATGGGCCTCGCCCCCAGACCGATGTTGATATGGGCCTTGCCCCAAATTGATATTGATATGGGCCTCGCCCCTAGACTGATACTGATATGGGCCTCGCCCCAAACTGATACTGATGTGGGCCTCGCCCCAAACGAATACTGACGTGGGCCTCGCCTCAAGCTGATACGTATGTGGGCTTCGGCCTTGGGACTCATCCCCAAACTATTACTGATGTAGGCCCCGGCCCTGGGACTCATCCCCAAACTGATGCTGATGTGGGCCTCGACCCTGACTGATAGTGACGTGGGCCTCGGCCCTGACTGATACTGACATGGGCCTCGCCCCAAACTGATACTGAGATTGGCCTCGCCCTCAGCTGATACTGATGTGGGCCTCGCCCCTAACTGTTACTGATATGGGCCTCGCCCCCAGACTGATACTGATATGGGCCTCGCCCTTGTGATTCATTCCTGAAGACTGCTGACATTGTACTGTTGCTGCTTCTGGTTGGCTTGCATTTGACGCTTTCTCTTTTTCTCCTTTGAAACCTGTTATTACAAAACAGAACAAACACAAAAAAGGATGCAAATATGTTACGTGTATGTATGCATGCATGAATGAATTTTCTATTCCGTTGGGTTAGGTTGTCCACCAATTCCCTTGGTGACTGCTCGGTTTTCTCTTCCTCTGGCAAAGTACTGCTTCAATCTATCCACATTGATCGGCTCGGTGAACTCATTTCCTTCCAAGTCCGATAGCCTCACTGCCTCATTTCCCATTACTGAACGGTTATTCTGTCATTTCTGCTTGCTTCTTTTGGGAATCCCCCGTGTTCTGAGTGTCGCTGAATATCATGGTATCAGGGTTGAATGCTTTTGTCAAACATACTTATGTTATGCAGGCTGAAAGGAAAGCACTCAGGCAAGTAGGCAAAATGGATGTCTTATTATTATTCAGGAAAAGGTTCAAACAAGTAGACGAAGTTGATGTCTTTATTAAAAATACATAAAATAAACCAGAAAGAGTAGTTTCATTGTCTTCTTCCTCGGCCTATAGTTCTTCATCGTTGTCACCCCCTATCCCCATGTACGAAGCTTGGTGGTTGAGAGCTTGGAGGACGAAGGTTTTGGGCAAGCCAGAGTTGATCATGTAGGTGGGTGGGGGAACAGAGTGATAATTTGGTAGAGGATTCGTGTGTGTGTTAGGCTGTTCTTTTTCAGGATCGGATATTTTGTGGGCATCAATGAGGTCCTAAATTTCATACCGGAGGCGGGAACAACTGTCAGTGTCATGGCCGTGTTGCTGGTGGAAGTGACAGTAGCGGTCTATTCTTAGATGTGGTGGTGGGGGATTTGGAAGTGGTTTAGGCTCCAAAGGTTTTAAGAATCCTTGCCTTGTCAACTTCTCAAGTACCTTGGACAAAGGTCTTCCCAAGTTGGAGAAACGCCGGTTCTTGATGGCAGCAACCTCGGCAGCAGCGGGTTTGGTCTCAGAATGCCCCCCAAAAGTTCTTCTATTCTGGCCATAAAACTTCCGGTTCTCGGCTTCCTCTTCTTCAATGTCCATGACAGTTTCCCTCACCTGTCGGAAATCCACAATCATTGAAGTCATCCTCCTCAACTTGCCATAGATCGAGGGCTTAATGCCCTTGATGATCATTTTAATCTGGTCTTTCTCAGAGGGCCGAGTCTGCATCTTCAGAAGCTGGCTTCTCCAGCGGTCTACATACTCCTTGAAGATTTCTTCCGGCTTCTGCTTAGTGTTCTCCAAATCACGGAGTGACAAATCAATCTCCAAGTCTGTAACATACTGTTCAGGAATGCATCTGCCAATTCCCTCCAATCCTCATTAACCTTTCTTTCAAGGTTATGATACCACACTACGGGTGCCCCCTCAAGTGACATCCCAAACATCTTCTGAGCTTGGCGCTGTGTGCCAGGCCCACTGAACTCATAACTGACACATATTGCTGGAGCTGGACCCTCGGATCCCCATTCCCGTTCAACTTGGCCATATCCGGATCATCTTGAACTGATCCGGCAACTGTTCCTCAAGGTCATCACCTCATAGTCTAGTAATTCTTCGTCCTTACCTTTCATCTTACGGGTAACTGACTCAACTTGATCCCGAAGCTTTTGAAATTCTGCCTAAGACCCAATCACTCTGCCTGTTGCATACTCTGTCATATCATCATCAAAAGTGGGGATATCATCCCCCAACCCATTCGGAGGCTCCTCACGTCTTACATTCTCAGAGTTTCCCCCAGCACAGGGCACAACCATATTTGTCATGGCAGTAGTCAAGGCTTGCAATTGTTCGGTAATCTTGGCGAAACCATTTTCCAACTGATCTATCCGGATACCTCGTTACCGGATTCACTCATGCCTGTTACTGTTCTTTTAATGAGCATTTTCCTTCTCTAACCCAAATGGTATCTATGATGTCTTTTTGAGACATAGAGGGTGTTAACATGATATATGTATGTATGAGGTGCATGAAATGCATGTAACATATATAACATACTAAATCAACTAAAATTTTCAAACAAATCGGCCCGTTATCATTTTAGAAGCTTTTGGGCTAACTGTTATAGGAGTGAACTCGTCCCAGTTTAAATGGCCCAACAAGTTCACATCTCATGGCAAGGAGCCCAACTAAATCCAAATGGTAAAGTTCTGAACAAAGCACAAAGCGGCCCATCAACACTTAGAAGCCTTTGGCTCAATCGTCATAAAATACGTTCTTGTCCCAGTTTAAATGGCCCAACAAGCCCATATCCCATGACAAATGGTCCAAATGGATCCAAACGATGATGTTCCCAACACAAGCATAAAAGAAAGATGATGAAAAATAAAACAATAATTTCTACATAATGGCCAATCAACATTTCAGAAGCTTTGGGCCAATGGTCATAAGGTACGAACTCGCCCCAGTTTAAATGGCCCAGCAAGTTCGCATTTCTGACAATAGTCCAACTGCATCCAAATGAGGATGGTCCACAAGAACATACTCAAGGAAATAATTGTTACTTCAACCATACAACCCCGGTCTATGGGTGGGTTCGCAAGAGTATAGACAAAGGCTCTCACCGGCGAAGGATGGCCCACAACTAGGTCTCCCCAATCAAGGGTTCGAGCGGCCAAGTGAGCGCACCCTTTGTTATACACTAAGGTACGTGCCAGTGAGCTATGGTGTGTGACCGACTGTCAAATGGACTTCCCGTTGTAGATTCCCCAAAGGGAGGGTGGAGCGAGGCTCACTTAAATACCCAAGCCTCTTAGGCTCTTATCGCTTGGTGTCAGGAATAAACAACGAGTCCTCCAAATTAGTCCATCACAATAGGCTACGAGTAGATGGCTATCTAGGTGCCTTCACAGCGTTTCCTTCTAGAAAGGTAGTGAGTGAAGGAAGACACCAAACCATTACCTAGCCTCAAAATGCCTTTGATTAAACCCCCATTTCATCCACTATAGACACGGTCAATTAGAACATAAATCCAAACATTACAAGACAATATTTCGGGGCCGATTCTCTATCCCTAGTGGAGTCGCCAGACTGTGGGAACACAAACTTTGGCGACGCATGCTGTTCCAGGCTCGCGACCTAGTCGGGAGTACGGAGTAGCCACGGGGGACTAAACCAGAGAATAATGGAGTCGCCACCCGGTGTGAATCGGGAAAATGAGATTTAAGGCCGCACTCACCCCTCGCAAGGGAACACCTCAAACCGTTGGGTTCGGAATGGTCCCTTACTTATGTCACTTGTAATGAAAGGATTTGTGTAAAAATTTAATCAAGCTTAAGTAACACTATTTCCAAGAGTATCAAGCTTCTAAATCCTTATGCGCAAAAATAAAACTTACACCTAAATTTGCATATATTTCACATCTAAGATTGCATGCTTGAAAGTACATCAAAGTAGCAACGAACATACAACTTCATTGGCATATTGTATTCATGGAAACACAAGCACACACTAACCACACAAGCACACATAGAGGCGAATCAAATAATGGCGAACATGTGATTTCATAGACATATCATATACAAATAGCCATTACATGTCCATGCACAAATAAAAGAGTCAACTAAGTATATAATGCAAAAAGACACTTAAGGATACAATTAGGCATTAAAGTAAGCATGCTATGACGTGGCGCAAAAGAAGATAACTAATATGGACACAAACATACATGTGAGCACTTTTCCAAGTGGTACGTGGAATTGTATCCCAAGTACAGACCGCATTACCGTCCATTCGGAATCGGCTACGGAATTTATGTCTGGGTTTCCATCCGATATACTACAAGAAATAATACTCAAATGCTATCATAACATGGATATATGAATTATACTACGTTAAGCCAAGACTAAGGTAAATGATGCATCCAATATATGAAAGGCGCGGCGAATATCGTGGTAAAGGTAGCCTTTTAGGCTTTTTTTTCTTCCCCTAAATGGAGAACCTTTTTAGTCCAACACAATAAGCCCATGCGTTTTCCATTACAATGCGTACAAAGACAAAGATAACTATATGAGACTTCGTATACCCGATTGAACACATCTTATATTCAACCGAATATACATCAACCGGCGCGGCAAAACATCGTGGTAAAGGATTTTAACCCCTCCAAATAGGGGACCTTTAATCCGACTTACTAAGCCCATGCGCTCGATTGCATCATGCATACAAAGAATAAAGACAATAATATCAAACTTAGTGTGGCCGATTGAACATATCTTACTTTCAACCGAACACACATCAACCGGCGCGGCAAAGCATCGTGGTAAAGGGTTTTAACCCCTCCAAATAGGGGACTTTTATTCCGACTTACTAAGCCCATGCGCTCGATCGCATCATGCATACAAAGAATAAAGACAATAATATCAAACTTGGTATGCATGATTGAACATATCTTACATTCAACCGAACACACCTCAATCGGCGCGGTAAAGCATCGTGGTAAAGGGTTTTAACCCCTCCAAATAGGGGACCTTTAATCCGAATTACTAAGCCCATGCGCTCGATCGCATCATGCATAAACAAGTAACATGTGGAATTTGAATGATGAATAATAAATAAATCAAAGCAACATAAAACAAAAGAAAGTGCCGTTTACTCAAGCAGTACGTGGGGTTGTATCCCGAGTACAGATCATACTACCATCCATTCGGAATCGGCTATGAAATTTATGTCCGGGTTTCCATCCGATATACCGCGAGAGTTGACACATCTTTCATTTTATTCCAAATCCACAACATATAATATTTCGTAATCCATGCATATTTATCTACTCAAGGGCCACAACATGCATTTTAACATAACAATCATGCTAACAATACTCAATAAATAATGAAAATAAAACAGAAAATGAATGTGGAAAATACCCTAAGGTCTAACCTTTTATTTCGACTTTCGGACTCGCGTTTCACGGCCGTCGGAAGGGCTATAACTCCGTAACTTTTCTGGTTCACTGGTTTGCGTTTTACCTCGCTGTTTCGCTGTTTTGCTCGTTATTTTCAATCCGTTTTGCTGCTATTTCCTCGCGGTTTTCTGGTCACTGTTTCCGGTGCATTTAGAGACTATTTTTTGCGGTTTTAATGGGTATCGGGCTGCTGTTTGTTCGGTTGTTCAAAGGTTTTAAAGTGCAGTTTTTATTCACTTTTTTGGGCGATTTTTAGACTGTTTTTCAGTGCAGTTTTTGGATAATTTCTGGGCTATTTCAGGGCCTATTATGCGTGTAATTTTAGGTGTAATATGCGGCTGAATGCAGGTGCAATGTACGGTAGATTGGGCTGATTGCGTGAGTGAGGTTATGTAGGGGCAGTCTGTGATTTGTGCTTTGTGTGAGGCTAGGATTTGTTGAATGGGAAGTCTTCTTGTGCGTGATAGGGCAGATAGCTTATGGGTTGAAGGTAGATTGCGTAGTGTGTTGCTTACGTTTATGTGTGCATGTTGGCGTTGGCTTATGGTTGAGACGTGAGTGGAGTAATGGGCTGTTGATGATCTTTAACGTGAAGGTTGCATGGTAGCAGGTCAAGGGCGTGGTGTCTTGGCTGTAGCGTGAGGTGGCCTAATGGGCTGTTGATGGTCTGGCTATGTGAAGGGTTCTTGGTGTTGAAAGGAGCTATGCGTGAAGTTGGAGGGTGCTACGTGAGTGGAATTTGTGCGTGCAGGTGGCAGTGCACTATGAAGGAGTTTAGGTTTTTTATTGTTTTGTTGTGAGTGAGAGTCATCTCTTAGGGTTGATTTAGTGTGTGTTTTATAGTTGTCAATTAGGGTTTGCATTGATAAGGATTTGTAATATCTAATTAGTGTCACAAAAGGAAAAAATATATTTGATTGGGGGACAAATTTTGGTGAATTAGGAAGGTTGAATATTTGATTGGTGTTAGTTAGGCATTTAATTTGTTAATTAGGTGAGTAAATATTTTAAATTGGTGAGTGATTTATTAAATTAGGAAGTGATTTATTTTAATTTTGGTAATGATTTATTAATTTTGGTATTAGATTTTAATTAAATATTAGTTTAATTTAATTTAGATTTATTTTAATTGGTTTAACTTAATTTAGATTTAATTTAATTGGTATTTAATTTGTGTTGCATTTTAATTGGTTTAATTTGATTTTAGTTAGCTTTAATTTGATTAATTTACTTTGTGACATGTATTTTAAATGTTTTAATTATTTTGGATTGGGCTTGGGTGAGATGGGCTTGGATGTGGGGTTTTGGGACAAGGTTAAGTGTTTGCGGGTTTTATAGGCTAAAGGTGATTTAAAACGGAGGTCCACCAGCGAGCCCAAAGCTAAACAAGCGAGTCAAATTCGACAAAGTACTGATTTCCATCTTTTCCCTTCCGACGTCCGTTTCTCGCGGCTTCCGCGACTTAAAAGGTAGTGCCTCCAAATGAGACTCATCATCGGGATTTATATGCAAAAATGCAGTACCTACATTTGTACAGTCTTTTATTTATGTTTTTTGTTATGTATTATATTATTTATATGTTATTGTAAAAGTGTTTTTTATAATGTATGTATCGTGTTGGTTCACTTTTAGTTAGGAATATGTGGTCACCGACGTTGCGTTAAGGTTAAGGTGGTGACATGATGATCCCGTAATTCCTCTTGCTCATGATGCTTGCAGCATGCGCGTGATGATACGCGCATAATTCGATTTTCTCCCGTTTGAGTTTCTAGACTCCGATTCAGCCCCGATTTTTCCTTATGCATTCGTAATGAAATATAATATTCAATTAAATTATTTAAAGATATACTCATACTCTATATCCATGAGTTAGATCCATTTCAGCTGCATGGGGCACCAATTTGACCATAGAGTTCCACAACTGCCCCAACACCTAGTTGGCAGGATGTAACTGGCCTTCAGAAGCTTTTCAATCTCTTCATTTACTTTGAGTTCCACCTCCTTTGACATCCTTCTTGGAGGCTGGCAGCATGGAAGGAAATATGTCTTGATTGGGAGACAGTATTCAACAATTCCCCTGCTACGGCTTGTATTTCCTCATAACTCCAAGCAAAACAGTCTCTATATTCCTGTAAAACTTCAATAATTTTATTCTTAAAGTCTTATTGGAGTAGTTTACCAACATAAAAAACTCTAGGATTTTTTGGAGTCCCAATGTTGATTTCTTCAAAGGATCTACCACTTCAGCTTTGTTGTCCTCAATTTTTGATGGAGTAGGATCCAATTCATGTAATTGGATTTCCCCTATTTCCTCATCTGGTTCCTCCTACAAAATTACCTATGCTCTATGAGCTTCTTGAACTTCCTCCATTATTAGCTCGTCCAGAACTTGCTGCACACATGCTCTTGATATTACGGCTGCAGCCACCGCATATTCTTCTTCAGTAAGGTTAGTCATCAATTTTCGTGATGATAGACTCCTACTTCAGCCTGTAAGACAAAATAACAGATGACTTTATGAGGATTTTGAGCTGATTCTTGCTAACTTCTTACTTACTGACTTTCATGTTCATGAGTCCTCCAAGCTTATTCCTCCCAATAAATCACAAGACCCAAATCCTCTTCATAATATACAGCTTCTGTTGAGTCAATATTTATATGTAAAAGTTTTTACTATGCCCACACTTTTTTCATTTTGTCTCTTTTCCACAGTGGGAGTAATTGGTGTAATGAGGATATCATACATCAGTTGGTATGATTCCAATCTCTTCCAAGGAGAGCGTGATAACTGGCAGATGAATTTATAATAAATAATGCAGAAAGTAAAGTCTGGCTCATATGGTAAGTTCTACTAGCAATACTCCCAGCATTCTGGTTACTTCTCATGTACAAGCTGCCACATAAACCTTTGTAGAGATTAGGCCGTCCTCTGACTTTCCTAGTGTTAACAACATCATGGAATACATCACATTCAATACTGACCCATTATCAACCAATACCCTGGATATTGGCCTTTCATTCACATGGGCCTTAATATGTAGGGGTTTGATATGATTTGTCATCTCTTCCGAGGGCTTCTCAAATATCACCCTTTTAGGCCCTCTAAATTCCACAGCTTTGATAGTTACCCCACAATGTGGCTTCATGTTATTCTCATCGTATAAAAATTTCCTTGAAGCTCATGCTAAATCCTTCATTCCAACAGTCTTCATTTCACTTTCCTTTTGGAAGTTTAACGACAGAGTCAAGCTTGTCGTGGTACAACCAAAAGGAACAATGACTCCTTATACCATGAAAGTTTTCTCTGTACGTTGCTTCTCCAGTATATCATCCGAGCTCCTCACTGATTCCTGATCCTTAGTAGACTTCCTGCAAAATTTGGACTTTTCCTTCATAGGTTCCTGCATCTCCTCATTCCTCCTCAAGGCGGCATTCTGAAGTAGAAATCTCTTCTTATGGGTTTGGGAGAGCTTTTCAGGAAATTTTTTGTGATCCACTTTGTACCACTAGTTGTCTGGCCTAACCTCCGGAGAAGCCATGAATCTGGGTTGTTTCCCTTGAATATGATGAAGATAAGACGATTGGGCTCTTGAAGGAAACCAAATTTTGCGAGTCTGCTCTTTTCTAGGGCTGTATTCCACTGTCACTTCCTACATCAAATACCTATTTGGAACCCAAACTTCACAAATCATCCTTCATGGACGGACTTCTATATTCTTTTCTCTCTGCCTCCTATTGGAATTCAACATCTCCCTCAAATCAAAAGTGGTTGTTTTCACATTAGCCATTGGAGGAAAATGGTTTTCATCAACCAACATGGTTTCTTTCTTTTCAAGAAATTTTAAAATTCATCTATTGATTATGTCTTACACTACTAATTTCCTTTGAGCTTCTTCTGGGTAGGAATTTTATGGTCATATGAACTTCTCTTTTAGGAGGAAATCAAAAATTTCCTTAGTCTTGGCCACATCGAATGAGAACTGGGCAGTATTGGAATTTATTACTTTCTTTCATGCTTCTAATTTCTTATTAATTATGAGAGGACATACACAGGATCCTGAATTTCATCCCTTGGAATTTCTTCCTCAGCTCTATGTCCAAGTCTCTATATGCCATTTTTACGAACTCTGTTTCCAGTAAATAAATCTTGCACCGATTCCTCATCTTCTTGAAACATACAATAAAATGATCTATTGTTTCCCCTACTTCTCTGTGTCAGTCGAGATAGTTCTGCTATACACACCACCGGTTCAGCTTTGAAGAATTAGGTAAAAAATTGTCTCTCCATTTCCTGTCAAGTAAACACTAAGTTCCTAGGCATAGTAACATACTAGGTAAAAGTTGTTTCTGTCAAAAAATTAGAAAAGAGACTTAGTTTAAAATTGGGAAAATTGTCATAATCTGTTAGTTCTTCACACTAGATGGTGAATCTAGTAATTTTTCCAAGGATGATTAGTTATCCTCTCCAAAAAATAGTGAGAAATCTAGAATATTGTATCCTCTAAGATATGGGTTTTCTTTGTCAACTGTATCAAGATATGGCTTGTGAAATTTGGGATGACCAATTTACCTCGGCCTTGGTCTATAGAGTTCCTGCACCACTTCCCTTACTGTTTCTAGATCCACGTATTGAGGAATGGACACTAGAGGAGGACTTCCCCAGTTGAACGATGAAGGATTGTCCCAGGGCTCATTCTTGCATGTGCTCTCTCTTCATAAACTGCAGGATGGTTGTTCAGATTCGTGGCTCCAAGGAATTAATGAGGAGCCAAATGAGCCATAAGTCTGCCATTGCTAAAATAACGGTCATTGGTAGCAAGAATCTTGATAAATCCTCCAACCCTGTAACATCCCCGATCTGGGAGATGTTACCGACAGGGAATAGGCCGTACTATTTCACTAAGCCTCTGACTACTGACTTCTGCAATTCATAACTCTCATAAACACCTATGCAATGGACCATTGCCCAACTCATAACTCATTAATGTATAACACTTTTCATACACATACTTTGTATTAATACATAATACAATTCCGACAATAACTATTACAATGCAATGAACATGAAACCTCTACTAAACGATATATATATATCACATGTCATTTCCTAACTCTAACTGAACTTGACTTTGCTTCTAACTTGACCAGGTGGACTCCACCCCTTAATGACTGCAACAATATCCGTCTTCCCGAGATCGTCCTCCGAAAAACTTGAAAGACAAGGAAACTGGGAGTGGGGGGTTAGATCGTTGTACGATCTAAGTGAGTGGATTATAAAACTAAAGTATTAAAATAAAATCATTGGGTTCTTAAATCAAAGTCCAGAAATAACATTATCTGAAAACTCTTTTATAAAACTTATTCTTTCTGAAAATTACTTTCTGAAAACTGTTTCTGAAATCTGCTTTTTGAAAACTATTTTCTGGAAGTCTGGTATCTGGAAATTCTTTATCTGAAAATCTGATATCTGAAAAAAACTTGATGCATGGGGACGTTAAGTATCGTCGTCCCCCTATACACTTATCTGGAGCTAGGAATGAAAAATCGTGACTCTGGGACGTTACGTATCGTTGTCCCCCAAAGCACGCCACTCATGTCCCTGAAACTGGTGTTCTTGGGGTGTTACGTATCACCGTCCCCCAAGCCACTGAACTAGAGCCGGTAGTGCTGATCCATGCTACTACCTGATCATGAAACTAGGGTCTAGGGGCATTACGTATCGTTGTCCCCTAGCCCTGAACTAGGAATTGGGGGCGTTACGTATCGTCGTCCCCCCAGCCCTCTACATGTTCATATGTCCTCTGTCTGTCAATTCCAGGCTATCTCAAGTTACATACTGGGGTGGGTTTTTCCCCCATGCCCCGAAAAACCATAAAATCATGCTTGAAAAATATTTTTTCTAAAACATAACTTAAAACATAAATTTTCATGAAATAACTATGATAAAAGTAATCTAACGCCCTAAAACGTTAAAATAAGTCTGTTTGCAAATAACACAACAAAAATTAATTAAAAAGAGTAGTGTCCACTCACTGTCATGGCGTTCCGATAGACTTTCTTCACTTCGCTAGTGAATCTTGTATTTCCTGCGATGATCTATCATTAAAAGTTACGATTAGAAATGGACTAGAAATATATAGGTCGGAATCAGTGTTAAGTTACCTATTCAAATAAAGAATACCACTCTAAGGTATATCGTACACAAGACATGATATAATATATACCTACGAGTTGATACGAGACTTCTAGGATAGCCTCTAACGTGTTTGGGTAACATTGGGATGGCTTAAAACTAATTCGGGCAATATTTTATTCTCAGGTCGCGACGCAGGGAGCTGCGCATCGCGACGCACATCAACCAGAAACATGCCATTTCGTTTTCCGTGCGCGTCGTGATGCGTTCACACCAGAAACAGATCACCCCAAGTTACCCAGAATGTGTCGCGACGCGAGGCCAAAACTCATGCCTGAAACCCACTTCTTCATGTCCTTATGCCACAACACATTTCCCATCTTCCATACCCCAACTTTTATACAATAATTCTACATTTACCCATCCTAAAACATCATCAAAGTAATTTTTTAATCTAAAAACCCTTAATTAACTCAATTTCCCCAATTTTTGATTTCTACTTAACACTATCTATTCTCACGTTCATTAACCATGTAATCAATATCACACTCAAGTCATCAACACATTAAAATCACCAAAACATTAATACTTAGTATGTAATAATTCGGGTCAAGGTTAATTCTTACCTTACTTGCTTGATTTCCATCACCCTTCAAATCTTTATTACTTGCTCTTCTTCCTTCTAGCTCTTAGAGAATGGTTTTGCCTTCCACCTCCATTTTCTTCTTCTCTTCTCTCTCTTCCTTCTTCTTTTTCTTCTTCTTCCCTCTTCCATTCACGTTTTTCCTTCTTCTTCTTGTTTCCAAATTTTGTGATTTGTGAATAGTGTACTCTTATATATAGTGGGGGTTGTATGATATTTGGAGGGTTGGAGATAAGTGTAGAATCATGTAGAAAGTTTGGGATTCTTCCAAATGAGTCCAAAATTAATGTTCATCTGAATTTGACTTGCATTTTAGACCTATTTTTGGTTCGAATTTGGAAAAATGTTAAACACAAAAGTTATAGATCTCGATCTTAGCCTTCCGAAAATATAAGATTCATAAAAATCATAATTTATATGAGAATGTTAGGGCCCAAATACTATAGGCTGTTCGTAGTGGAACATCATAGAATCCCGCATCGAAGTTTCGAAGAATTTACTGTTCATCCATAAAGTCATTTTGTGAATGTATATATGCTCGGACATAAATTATATTACGTAACACTCATCCAGTGGTGTAACGGTACTACAGTCAATGAGTCAACAATAGTATGGACCTCCGATCGTTATAAATACTCCCCCATTAAATAGGATTCATCCTCGAATCCTATTTAAACTTCGGTTCTTATCATAGATCTCAAAATTATAGGTTCCTTATAAACTACTTGTTTAAATTGACTATATGAACATCACCTTAGTCTCACCCACTGAAATACCACTTCCCGATAATTTTCCGTGTGCTTATTCTGTTGGACCTATAATATGTCATCAGAGATTCCAATTGACTTAACAACGAAAATCTCTACCTGACTGAATATTTATCACTTAACTAATAGGCATTGATATTCTCTGTCTTTGAACAGATGTATCCCACCTCTTGTCATGCTTGGGTAAGCTACTTGATAGTTTGTAGCTTTAGTAAATATTCCCTTAGGTTCTTTACTGAGAATTATTACCTCATTCTTGTTTCATAAGATCTTCTATGGGTATTCTTATCTACCGTATTTCTAGACCTTTAGCTGTGCTCAATATTCCTTATCTCCAAAAAAAATCTCTTTCTTCTAGATCTTTACTTATGCTCCACAATTACTTAACTTGATCTGGTTCTTAGTAACTAGTACCTTTGACTCTCACTAAAGATTCTGATGTCTCCATATCTATACTCATTATTCCTTTGCTCCATTTGTCCAACTTGATCTTAATATTCTTTCTCATCACTTAGCTATTAACGTTCTATATTCTCCTTGCAACCTTCGACTGTTTATGAGCTTCTTTCTTCAAGTTCCAAAATGTATGCTTTTCTATGGGGCTTGGGGTTTTCTAACTTACTGATATTGTCTACCGACGCCGCTTGTACTCAAAATATTGCTTCTGGATAATTCCCTAGTTGTCTCTCTCGATTGGTTTAAAAAATTCAAGCTCAAATGGGTGCACATTGGTACTTAAACAGTATTCCCTGCCATTCACATAGATGTTAACGATTTGGTTCTAGTTAAATTTTATACTCTTTCGTACTTTGCTTTCAAAGTTCGTTACTCATATATTTTCCAATATTCCATAGCTCGAGAATTCATTTTCTATGTCAATTACAGCTTCACAATAACTTATCTCTTCGTCTCTATACTATGATATGAATCTACCAAACCACCCATACCTGCGGCTAAAACCATCCCAACCCGTAGTGGTTTGGTCATCTTAGACTAGGGCTGGGTACCTTATATGATTACCTGACCAAAAATTTCCTTGTTGTTACTTACTGTTATCTTTACTTATTAAGTATTATCTCATACCGTCATTGTACCTAAACAGCCTCGCTCCCTAACTTTTTCTTAGTACTCTTTTCATTCTCTGCTTTATTCTACTATCTATTGAGAGCTTTCTTGGTCTATGTCTCTGCCTTCTGACTTGAGGAATATCTTCTTTCTTTACATACTCATCATTTCATCAAACCTTGGTTCCTTGGAGTTTCGTTCATTACTTGACTACTATTTTAAATCTGTACCACTCCATCTTAACAACTTCTTTTCTGACTCTTTTACTCAGAATTATCTCTTACTTTTGTTTCGTCATTAATCTACATCGGAAGGTCTTATGTTTTTGGTCTTCCTTTACAATACTTTCACTTATTTCTGGGAATATCTTTAGATAACCTTGAAGATCTGTTTCTGCGATTGTTGTCCAATGAGGTTGGAAGGGTAAGAGCTTATCCTGAGGTCTTCTAATTATAGTGATATAAATACACATACTGCTCATCTATGAGCCTAGGACTCTCGTGAATCAGTATATTTGATATCTTTCCTTACACTATGGCACTACTGCTAAAAATTCCCTGGTTCGCTTTCTTCAATTTTTACTTCTGATCATTTTCAACTACGCACACACACTAATTTTTTTGTTAAATACTTCTAGAGTCATGATCTCTAAAACTTCCTCATGTTGTCTCTGTACTGTTTCCTACTTAGTTTTTATTATTAAACCTTCTAAAATCATTACTTTCTCTCTCTGCCACAAGGTTTCTTTCTTATCTTAGATCCTTGAACTCCTTCCACCTCCACTTTCTTGAAGTTTTCATTAACTTCAATTACTTAGGACACCTCTTAATAAATCTTTGGTTCGGGGCTACTCCTTACTTAGTATTTCTTTCTCAATTCCATAAGATTCCCAATAAGTTTTTACCATATTCCTGAGAATCATTCCATTGGTCTTTTTATTCTTCTAGGTCTTTACTTCTTGAAAGGTTCCTTAATTTTATTGTGGCTTCGAACTATTCTATCTCATGCTTCTTATTTATGTTTCATTGGACTCATCAATTTGGTTGTCTAGCCATCTTGCGATTTGTCTAATCTATCAATTGCTCTTCTTTATTGGTTGTTTCTTTACCGGGCTCTAAATTGAGGGGTGAGTACAAACACTCCATAAGGTCACATATTTCCTATTCTACACTTAGACTTGGTGATTCTCTGGTTAGGTATCTATACGTTTACCAAAATTGAGGTTTCAAGGGTCATCATTCGTTCTATAGGAACTAAATCGACTACCATATGCCTTGGGATCCTACTGAATTTCCTCGTTACATTACGCATCCTTATTATTATTCACATTTTATGTTTCTTCGCTCTATGCCATACTATTGAGGCTAGTGATGTTTCGTTCTCCTAACCGCTTCTTAGATTTTTGCTCTCTATTCTTGCTTTAAACCTCGATTGGGTCAATTTATTCTATTGTCCATACTGGTACTCTTGCCACTTTCCAAATATCTCCAACTTCATAGGTCTATTCTTATATTCTTCTACGAATTACTAATGACTTGGGCTTATCTGTGGGTTCTACGAGATTTGGTCTATCTTATGGACTCCTACTAGTCTTGCAAACCTTGTGCTGACGTGTCTAAATCTTTGGGTTATTCTGAGTTCTCTCATTCATACCTTCTGAGACTTCCTGAATTCTTTTCTTGGTTATTTACTTTTCGTGGTCTTTTCATTCTTAAGATGAAATTCCGTTGGGTTTCTTATGATTTGTCTATATCTATGCTGATAGAAACTGCTTTATATCTCGTCTGTTATTTTCTTTATGTTTCGATGGGTTTCAAGATCCTTGTTCTAGTACTCTATGTCCTGGTAGAGTCTATGCTCATGTAGGGTAGGTATGAGATAGGCTCTGTCAGAACAACTTTCTTAACTGATATCACTAAGTGGTCGCAAACTAGGTAACCTAGGGTCTTATCCTCATCGAGTCGCTTGGGTAAGGTAACTAGTTGTATTATTTTTTTTTGTTTATTACCTTTATTTATCTGTTTGAGGACTTGAGTCTGGGTTTGGGGATCCGGAGTTCTCTTCGTCCTCCTTGGCATCTCAATCTATTAGAATTCTCCACGACTATTCGTGATTTCTTTCTTCTTCTGCCTTATGATTATCCTTGGTTATTAGGAACTCGTTATCTATATAAGATGCTTAAGGACTATTGAATGTGTCTGGAAGAATTTTTCAGAGGAGAAAAAAGAACCCGCTTGAGGGAAAGAAACTTTGCTTAGATCTACTCAACATTTTATTCTGGTTTAGGCTGCTATACTCTTTTTACTGCAAGTTCTGGTATTATCCTTTATTATTTTACTCTGGGTCTCTGATTCTTACTACTATAGGTTTTGGAATTTTCTTATCTGTCTGTTTCTGTACCTCCATATATATTAGCTTCTGATTGTTTAGATATATATATTCTATCTTTTTACATATCTTTCTAACTTTTTCTTTCTTTGCTTTTCTTTCTAACTTTCTCTCTCTCTTTTCTACTTCCTTGGGTAATTATCCATAGGAATTTATTATTGCTTTTTATTTCCTTACCTTTCCGTCTTCGACTAGTTTAACCTCTACACATCTCTCTTTCTTATAACTTATTTTCCCACTCCCTCGGGTACTTTTCTTACAATCTTACTCTCTGATTTCTTAGCTCGTTTGTACTTCTGATAATGGGTCAGAATATCTATAATAAAATTCTCAACTTAGATCTAGAGTGTCGTTGTTCTAGTATGGAATACTATTTGATTAGTCTAGGAAGGCTTACTAACTTGCCTATAGAAATTTGAGGACGTACTCGAAGATCAGATACTGGAGAGGTAGTTCCATGCATACAAGTATCTCAGACATACTATGTATACAAGACCCCATCACTCTGCCCACTGCAGTCACTGACTCCCTAGACCATGCTCTGATATCATCTTTGTAACATCTGCGATCTGGGAGATGTTATCGGTAGGGAATATGTCGTATTATTTCCCTAAGTCTCTAACTACTGACTTCTGCAATTCATATCTCTTATAAGAACTTATGCAATGGACCATTGCCCAACTCATCACTCATGAATGTATAACATTTTCATACACATACTCTGTATTAATACATAATATAATTCCGACAATAACTATTACAATACAATGAACATGAAACTTCTACTGAACAATATATATATATATATAATATATATTACATGTCATTTCCTAACTCTAACTAAATAGGACTTTGCTTCTAACTTGACCAGGTGGACTCCACACCCTAATGACTGCAACAGTATCAGTCTTCCCGAGATCGTCCTCCGAGAAACCTACAAGACAAGGAAACTGGGAGTGGGGGGTTAGATCGTTGTATGATCTAAGTGAGTGGACTATAAAACTGAAATATTGAAATAAAATCATTGGGTTCTGAAGTCAAAGTCCTGAAAAACACTTTTATAAAACTTATTCTTTCTGAAAACTACTTTCTGAAAACTATTTCTGAAATCTGCTTTTTGAAAACTATTTTCTGGAAGTCTGGTATCTGGAAATTCTTTATCTGAAAATCTGATATCTGAAAAAAACTTGACGCATACTGGCGTTACGTATCGTCGTCCCCCCATACGCCTATCTGGAGCTAGGAATGCAAAATTGTGACTTTGGGGCGTTACGTATCGTCGTCCCCCAAAACACGCCACTCTTGTCCCTGAAACTGGTGGTCTTGGGGTGTTATGTATCACCGTCCCCCAAGCCATTAAATTAGAGCCAGTAGTGCTGATCCTTGTGTTGGGTTCTCCTAGAACATGCCAATGATCTATTAAGATGAAATCATGTGTGAATAATCAACGAAGTTTGCGGAAAAATCACTTACATTGATCGGCAAAGGTGGATGTGTAGATAATAAAAATTTTGCCTCCTTGAGAAGTGCTTCAAGCCCTCCTTTGTATGAATGATGAGCTCCAAGCTATGATCTTTGAATTCCGAACTCAAGGGGATAGTTTCCCTATCACATTTGATGACTCTTTTGTGTGCTAGCAATGAAGAAAAATTGCAACAAAATTTTTACTTTGGAGAGGAAGCTCTCGGCTTTGGCCTTGGGAGAGAGAGAGAATTGTTTCAATTTTTGTGTTATGTGTCAATGATTTCCAAAATTCAAATTGTGATATACCAAATCCAAGATTTTGTATTAGTCATTCAAAAAATGAATAAACAAACACAAAGTGTGTAGAGATTGGTTGGAGTAAAAAACAAGCAAGCATGATTTACATTCCACCATCAACAACTTCCATCACATGTCAAAAGTGTGACGTAAGTCAAGTGGGTCCAACCACTTGTAAATTCTGAATTTACGTCGAACAATCTCAACGCGCAACTTCGCTCGGGCTCGGGCTCGTTTAATTTCGAATTAACGAATTTGCCGTGGCGACATAATTAAATTCGCTTACGAATTAATTCTAAATTAATTCGTTCGCCCGAATTAAAATCCAATTTTAATTCCGCTTTGAAATGTAATTTCATTTAATATATCGAATATATTATTTAATCGATTAATTCCAAATTAATCGTTCTCTCTCTATTAATTGAATTCTATCCCAGATAAATTCTCGTCGCAACTAATCCTAGATTAATTTTCTCACTCTTATAATTAATCCCAGATTAATTCTATTCGAGTCAAATGTTATCGGTGAATCTTCGGGAAGCGACCATTAAAGACATTTTCACCCATGATAATGTCCCTAACGTTGATTTTTCCAGCCATCTTAATTACAATAGTCTAACTATTGAATTAACGATTTTTGGGTACAGTCCAACTGTTACAATAGAAATAATAAAATATTAGTCCAACTAATAAATATATAAAATGATGAAATAATTTGAAAGCGCGTATTGGCAAGTATTTGAACGAAATTACAAATTCAATACTAGCCTCCCACTATTTTTCGGCGAGCCTCTAACCCTCTGTTGAGTACTAGGGAAACCTAGTTTTCTAGTGGGCTATGATCCCGTTAAATAACACACAACCTTGACTTTGCATAACAAGCTGTATGATATTTATCTAGGTAGTTCTCTAAGATTAATTGGATCTCATCCAATTCCTAGATCCGGTAGTTGGACCTCTAAGTCCGAAACATATATACAATATATATGCCAAAATATCCAATATATTTTCCTAACATTTTTCCTCTGAATCAACTAAGCCTTGGCTTTGGCTCAACAAGCTTAATGATTCCAGTTAAGCGGGACCCACTGACTTTGGAAAGCTTTGTAATCCATGTCGATGAACAAGAAGTCACCTTGACTTTGGCCAACAAATAACAACTTGCCCAAGATATGCGATATGGAACAAAGCTTTCATGGTCTCATCATACACCCTTAAGCATGCATTCTAAAAGCATAATAAGGCGCGAAATAAATAATAACGATATGCGGATGAATATTCAACAATTGTTCCTAGAATAAATCTTTCCATTTCCTCTCCCCGGCTAGCAATATTCTAACCTCTACCCAATTACATAATACAATAAAGAAACCTAATTTACATTGAGGGGAATTGGTGAGAAGAGAAGTACAGAGAGTCAAGAGATAAAGGCTGGACAAGCAGGTCCAATTTAATAAATTCTAAATTTATTACAACAATTTCCAAAATTGCCCTCACCCATCTAATATCCATCCGATATATATTATTCATACAATACATCCATGTGTTCACACAAAGCATGTTATTCAATCAATCTAATCCAATTAATTAATCTTTGAATTAATGATCATCCAATGTTCAAACAAAGATTTGATTTTCGCTAGTCCAACTCGTTAAAGAATAAGTACTCAAAGTGAGAATTCTTGAATTATATCGAACTACAATATTAAATCCAATTTAATTCGTATTCAATACTAATTCATATTTAATTCTAAATTAAATAATTACACTTAATTATGTGCCTTTTAGACTTAGATTCTAAATCCAATCTAAATGGGTCTCAAATGCCCAATTAACATCCAATGTCAACTTAATTAAAGTCCAATGGGCTTTTAATTAATTTCTTAAGGCATGGACTTTGGCAACCAAAGCCCAATAAGGAATCACCATTTGCCATAAAATTAATTTTGGCCCATTAGGCCCAATTAAATATTAAAGTCCCATTTATTATATTTGGACTTTATGGAATGGTTTTAGGCCCAATTTGGATCCAATCCAATTGTCCTAAACCAACTTGGCCCAACCAAGCCCATTAAGCCCAAATACAACAACATTAGCCCAATTCAAAATTAAAGGCTAATTTATATAATTACAATATTCCAAATATCACAATTTTTAATTAAAGTGTATTAGCCATAATTAATTAGTTAAATTAATATTTCTAAAACACTAATTTACCTGATTAATCATGATTTAATATGTTCAATTCATGTCCAACACAATTGAAGCAAAATCAACTCATTCCATGCTTCCATAGTTCACGGTTTTCATGCATTTTTACATCCAATTTTGATTTCAATCCAATTAAATCATAAATCAATATACTCATGCATTTAAACACATCCGATGGATTGAGACAATTGAAAAATGACCTCCACCAACATCTGTCAAAGGGATTCAGAGCTTTCTCGGACATGCAGGTTTTTACAGGAGATTTATCAAAGACTTCTCAAAGATTGCTAAACCTTTATGTAATCTTCTGGAAAATGATGTGCCTTTCAACTTCACCAAAGAATGTCACGAAGCTTTTGAGATCCTAAAATAGAAGCTGGTTTCTGCTCCTATCATTGTAGCACCAGACTGGACCCTTCCATTTGAGGTGATGTGCGATGCTAGTGATTTTTCTGTAGGTGCAGTTTTGGGACAACGCAAAGCAAAATTTTTCCACACCATTTATTACTCCAGCAGAACTCTGAATGAAGCTCAACTCAACTACACAACCACTGAAAAGGAGTTGCTCGCAGTTGTGTTCGCTTTTGATAAATTCTGATCCTATCTGCTGGGTCCCAAAGTGGTGGTTTACACAGATCATTCAGCAATCAAATACCTGATCGCGAAGAAAGATGCCAAACCCATATTGATCCATTGGATACTTCTTCTGTAAGAATTTGACGTGGAGATTCGAGACAGGAAATGGACAGAAAACCAAGTGGCATAATATTTATCAAGGCTCGAGAATGGAGAAACAGCTGGCAAAGAATTGACAATCAAAGAAACTTTTCCACATGACCAATTATTTGTCATAAAATAGTATGATGTCTCTTGGTATGCTGACTATGTCAACTACATAGTATCGGGAAAATGGTCGTTGGAATGGACAACTCAGCAACGAAAGAAGTTCTTCAAAGAAGTCAAACACTATGTCTGGGATGAGCCGTACCTATTCAAATGATGTGCTGATCAATTATTGAGATGGTGTGTTCCATAGGAGGAGGTCAACAGTGTTCTGCAACATTGTCATTCATCCATATGGCGGACACTTCAGCGGAAAAAAACTGCAGCCAAAGCCCTACAATCAGGTTTGTTCTGGCCCACAATTTTTAAAGATGCTTACTTGTTTTCTCTTCAATGTGACAGGTGCCAGAGAATAGGAAATATTTCGAGGAGAAATAAAGGACCTCTACAAAATATTCTGGAAGTTAAGAAATTTGATGTATGGGGGATTGATTTTATGGGACCTTTTGTTCCATCATTTGGAAACTTGTACATACTGGTTGTTGTAGACTAAGTCTCCAAATGGATTGAAGTAATTGCACTGCCATCAAACGATTCAAAAGTGGTGATCAAATTCCTTAAAAATAATATTTGCACTTGCTTCGGAACACCTCGGGCTATTATCAGTGATGGTGGCACACATTTCTGCGATAAATATTTTGATGCACTCCTATCCAAATACGGAGTTACTCAGAAAGTTGCCACTGCTTACCACCCACAGTCAAACGGACAGGTTGAAGTTTCAAACAGGGAGATCAAAAGAATCTTGGAGAGAATCGTTGGATCAAAAAGGAGGGATTGGTCTACAAAACTTGATGACGCACTATAGGCCTACCTGACAGCTTGCAAAACACCCATTGGTATGTCCCCATATCGAATGGTGTTTAGGTAAGCATGCCATCTGCCAGTTGAGCTTGAACACAAGGCGTACTAGGCACTGAAGAAGTTAAATCTTGATCCACAAGCATCAGGAGAGAAACGACTCCATCAACTCAACGAATTGGATGAATTTCGCCTACAGGCTTATGAGAATGACAGATTATACAAAGAAAAGACCAAGAAATGGCATGATCAAAAAATAGTGCGCAGAAAACTAGAACCAAGACAGCAGGTGTTGTTATACAATTCAAGGTTAAAACTTTTCCCTGAAAAGTTGAAATCAAGGTGGTCAGGTCCATTTGTGATCACTCGGGTTTTACCATATGGAGCTATTGAGTTACTTGATCCCAACACCAACGAAACATTCAAGGTTAACAGTCAGCGTGTCAAGCACTACTGGGGAGAATCATTTGAGCGATAAAAAGAAAGTGTCACACTTTCAGATCCAGCCTAACGTTCGAGAAGTCATGTCTAGCTAACGACTTTAAACTCAGCGCTCGCTGGGAGGCAACTCATGAAATTTGTGTATATATTGTGATTTGGTGTGTTTTTATTTTTCTGTGTTTAATTTATGTAGGTAAAGTTAGATTTCAGTATGGAAGACGTTCTCGCAAATCTTCACAAGAAATTTCCTTCTCTCCCTCAAAACTCTTTGATGAAAGTCTACAAAGCTCGCTTGGAATGAATGAGACTACTAATGATCAAAGGTATTCCTACTGACATTCGTTGGATTATTGAAGCACGGGTGCGATTGGCAGGTGAGTCTTCTGACTCTTTTATTTCACATTTGTCTGGTTTAGGAAGAATCACCTATGCTAAAAACATGAGCTAAAAGAATGGGTGTATGCTATAAATGTACTCGTATGTTTTGTAATACTCGTTGTCGTTCTCTAGGAATGATGTCTGATAACCGTGAAGATAAACTTAATTTCATTAGGGATGGCTTGAGTAATGAGTCTTTGGATGACATATCTAAGACTCTTGGGACGCATCCTAATGGAAATGTGTATCATGAAATTCGCTTGTTATATACACAATTCCAAAAAGAAAGACAACAGTTAAGTCTCGGGAATCTGACTCTAAAAGATCATGTTTGCCAATTTATAAGAAAATTGGATGAGAAGCTTGTCTCTGACGCATAGACGTCATTCAAAGACGTTAGTTCCTGTAAATATTATATCTTTTTGTCTTTTCCTAATAATTGTGATATGTTTTATTATTTTCTTTTATTTTCTCAGACAAGATCCAAACTTTTTGACCTTTCACGATTTCTTTTATTGTTTTGCTAATAATCGTTCTTTGGAAGATACTAGTGCTATTATTACTTACCCCTTTTCAGGTGTTATAAATTCAACTCATCTTTGCACTTTTGAAGGCATCCAAATTTGAGAAAAAAAACATACATAAAATGGAAGCCACTTCAAGAAGACGAGGTGTAAATATCTGTGTCTTTTGTGGTACTAGTGTTGGTACTAAGCCACAATACGTAGCAGCAGCACATGAATTGGGACGAGTCTTAGCTGAAAGGAATATGCACTTAGTATATGGCGGTGGCAATCTTGGACTAATGGGGATCGTTTCAAAGGCCGTACAGGATGGAGGCAGTCAAGTCTTGGGAATCATCCCAAAACCTTTGGCAGAGGCGAATCTGATAGGAACATCAAACGGAGAGGAACTGATTATGCCAGGTATGTCTGAACGACTGGTAGAAATGATTAACCGTGTTGATGCTTTTATTTCTTTGCAATGTGACTTGGGCACGATGGAGGAAATCTTTACAGTATTATCTTGGGCAAACTTGAACATACACCAGAAATCGATTGGACTGTTTAACGCTGATGGATTCTATGATTTTATTTGTGTATTTCTTGATGATGCCCAGAGAAATGGGTTCGTGTCAAAACGTTTAAAAAGAACTCATTTTCACTGCCAGAACTGCCCCAGATTTAATTGACCAAATATTAGCCTTTGAAACACAAATTGACCCTATCTTTTCCAAGATAAACATGTACTCATCTTCTAATTTTTAAGACATTGGGGAAAATGTCTCATTTAGGTTTGGGGTGGGGAATAGTTGTAGTATTTTGTTTTTATGTTGTTTTTATTTTTAGTCCAAAATTTTCGAAAAAATTCAAAAAACAAAATTGAAAAATATTACAAAAATCAAAAAAATATTTTGTGTTTTTATGTTTTTAATTTGATTAATCGGGTGAAATTGGTGTGAGATAGCTCTGTAAGGAGTTTCCACTCCTAAGACGTATCTCAACCTATTTCGAAACAAGTTAATTTTTGTTTATTTCCTTTTAAATTATTTAATTTGTGAATTCTCTATAAATTTGATTAAAGTGAATTTTCATATGCTCAGTTGACAGGTATTATCAACATACATGGTAACATACGGACATGAGTTGTAATTGACAAGCTTGTAATATTCAGTGCTCTAGTTTAATTGGAGGAAGCATCTAAAAAAATGTTTGAGATCCAAGTTATTAAGTCTGTATATGTGTTTTAACACCTAATGCCCTAAAACCAACTGGTTTGGGAGTCACTAATCCAAATCTCGCTACATGGATCGAAGATGTTAGAAAAAATATATATATATCTGAAGTCCGAGTAATTAAGTCTGTATGGGTGTCTTAACACCTGGTGCCCTAAAGCCAAATGTTTTGGGAGTCACTGGCCTAAAGCTCGCTTCATGGATAGAAGATATTGTATATAAATAAAAATAAGAAAAAAAATCAGAAAAATATTACATTGCTTAAAAAAGGTGTGAATTCTGATATAACTTTAGGACAAAAATATTACCTTCTTTTCAACTACACTTGTGACTATTATGGGCAAAAATGAGTTGATTAATATTTTGTTGGCTGTGTGTATGGAGAATGGTAAAAATAAGCGGAGAATTTACTTATTCAGTATTTTAGAAAGAAAGAAAACAACTCTAAACTTGGATAAAAAGTTTCACTTGGTTAGTCACTAACTTCTTTATTCTCTTTTCTCTTGTGTTTTTGTTTTTATGTGCATTAGTTTTACTATCTTTTTACTTTTGTAAAACGTTTGTGGGTATCGTTGCTGTAAGCCCTCACAAGACTACAACTCGTCCACTAGGGACACCTAGGGGTTTAAAGGCTTGTTGCATACGCTAAATGCAATCTTGATCCCTACGAAAGTTGCTTAGTTTAATTTTATTTTAAATATGTTTATGTTATTTTATTTTGTTGTTTTGCTCGAGGACTAGCAAAATGTTAGGTTTGGGGGTGTGATGAGTGGTAAATATATCACTATTTTCCTCTCATTTGACCTAATATTTTGTATAGTTTCTTGAGTTTTGTGAATATTTTGATGTGTTTTGTATTATTTTGTAGATAAATAAGGTTTCGGGACTCTCTGGAAGCAATTCAGGGCCAAAATAGTGAAAATAGACAAAAGGGCAAAATCATAATTTGGGTGTCGCGACGCGCAAGCCTTCTGCGTAACGACCACTAACGTGCGCCAGACCTTGCTAACGTGCGCCGAGTTCTGCTAAAATACACCGGGACATATGTCAAAATTTGAGAAGTCTGCTAACATGCGCCTTTGCTAATGTACGCCTGCCACGTGTCAACATCAGAGCAGATCTGCTAACGTGTGTCGTGCCACGTGT
>SKCR01054153.1:0-36869 GCA_019454045.1 Zanthoxylum bungeanum | reverse complement strand
ATATGCTCCAGATGATAAGTTATCATATTCTTATGTGATAAAGAGATAAGTTATCATATTCTTATGGGATAAGGAGATAAGTTATCATATTCTTATGGGGTAGGTAGGAGATAAGTTATCATACTTTCATAGGGAAAGGTTGATGAGTCAGTATCCTAATAGGATATGGAAGTGAATGTAGTTTTCAACTAGGAATACTTTTGGGAAAATGAATCTGATTTCTTCAATATTATAAATAGAAAGGGAAAGTGTAAGTAAGAGGTATGAGGGAGGAGCATGAATATCATTACCATGAGACTTGTAAACACAAGAGATATCAGAGAAGCATATCTCAGTAATAAAAAAATCGTTCGTTCTGTGCCAGTGGACGTAGGCTGGATCTGATATGCCGAACCACGTTAAATCTCCTTGTTGATTGGTGTATTTATCTGTCTTTTGCTAAGTTTGCTTTTGGTTCCCCCATAAACCGAACAAATTCACTATTGATGGAGGGTTGTTCTGGGGGGGGTAATATTCCACATTGCCCCTGAGACCGAAATCCGCTGTCAACAGTTGGCGCCGTCTGTGGGGAGCTCCAACAAAAAGCAGCTCGCGTGGTAAGACGATGGCAGAAGATGGAAATCACCGGTCATCAGGGAGTTCAACAGCAGATTGGATGGAGAGAGATGGAGGGAAATATGAGGAAAGATATGGAGGAAAATCAAATCCTTCTAAAATACATGATGGACAAACTGGAGAGGATGAAGAGACGAATAATGAGGGGCTTGAAGCCGGAGCCAGTCGGAGAAGAGGCGAAAAAGCAGAAGGCAGTGGAACCCAAAAATATGAGTAAGACCTCTTCTGTTTTAGGCTGACATTTGATTATGCTTGTTTGTTATGGCCCACACAATGGTTTTGATATTTGTTTTACGGCTCGGGTCTGCTCTTGTACCGCCAAGTCCGTTTTGTTGATATATGTTTTACAGCTCGGGTCTGCTCTTGTACCGCCGAGTCGGTTTTGTTGATATATGTTTTACGGCTCGAGTCTGCTCTTGTACCGCCGAGACCGATGTTTCTTTCAGGCTCGGGTCTGCTCTTGTACCGCCGAGATCGATGATTCTTTCCTGCTCGGGTCTGCTCTTGTACCGCCGAGAAAGATGTTTCTTTCTGGCTCGGGTCTGCTATTGTACCGCCGAGACCGATGTTTCTTTCCGGCTTGGGTCCGCTCTTGTACCGCCGAGACCGATGTTTATTTCTGCTCGGGTCTGCTCTTATACCGCCGAGACCGATGTTTCTTTCCGGCTCGGGTTTGTTCTTGTACCGCCGAGTTCGTTTTGTTGATATATGTTTTACGGCTTGGGTCTGCTCTTGTACCGCCGAGACCGATTTTTCTTTCCGGCTCGGGTCTGCTCTTGTACCGCCTAATTCGTTTTGTTGATATATGTTTTATGGCTTGGGTCTGCTCTTGTACCGCCGAGATCGATGTTTCTTTCCGGCTCGGGTCTGCTCTTGTACCGCCGAGACCGATGTGTCTTTCTGGCTCGGGTCTGCTCTTGTACCGCCGATACCGATGTCTTTTTCCGGCTCGGGTCTGCTCTTGTACCGCTGAGACCGATGTCTCTTTCTCCGCTCCGGGTCTGCTCTTGTACCGCGAGACCGATGTCTCTTTCCGGCTCGTGTCTGCTCTGTAAACCGCCGAGATCGATGTTTGTTTCGGCTCGGGGCCGGATTTCGTTCCGCCGAGGCCGCTTGCTTTTCGGCTCGGGGCTGGATTTCGTTTCGTCAAGGCCACTTGTTTATTCAGCTCGGGGCTGGATTTCGTTCTGTCACTTGTTTATTCAGTTCGGGGCTGGATTTCGTTCCGCCAAGGCCGCTTGGTTATTCGGCTCGGGGCTGGATTTCGTTCCTCTGAGGCCACTTGTTTATTCAGCTCGGGGCTGGATTTCGTTCCGCCAAGGCCGCTTGGTTATTTGGCTCGGGCTGGATTTCATTCCGTCGATGCCTTATGGTTTATTCAGCTCGGGTCGGGTTACGTCCCACCGAGTCGGCTTCTTTGGACTGGGAATGTAACATTCCCCCAGAACCAAGTCTTTCTTTCAGCTCGGGGTCGGGTTACGTTGTTGGTTTCTATTATAGAGGTCCCAAACAAAGATTAAGCATATGAAATACTAAAATGAATATATAAAAGACTTGAAGCATGGCGGAATCATACTTACAAAGTTATGTGATGAAGAAGATGAACAAACCTTTGAATCTCCAAGCTCCAAGTTGGTTGGTTGGTTTCGGCCAAGGGAAGAAGAAGACTTGAAGCTCCAAGCTTTTGTATTCCAAGCTCTTTGATGGTTTCCCTATCACCTCCTTTGATCCCTTGCTTGTGCTAGCAAAAATGGAGAATGGAAGATCAAATCTTCCTTTGCCCTTCAATGGTGAAGTTTCGGCAATTTGAGAGAGAAGAGAGAATTGTGTGATTGATTTATTTTGTTTTACCAAAAATCAATTTATATTTATGCCATAATTTATTAAATTAATAATAAATCTATGACATAAACCATGCAATGGCTTAGAGTGTCAAACACTCAAACTCCATGCAATGCCTTTGAGTGAAATGCACACTATCACCATGCAATGCCATAGAGTGTTTTGTACACTATTAACATGCAATGCCATATCAATGACAAGTGTCATGTGGGCCCCACACGTTTCCCAATAAAAGTGGGCCCACGTCCACTCACGCGTTCGGGTTCGATATTTCCGAAATACCGAGCTAGCGTCGCGACGTTAATTAAATCGGATTTAAATAAATAATCGCTCCTAGCGAAATTATTATTTAGTCGCTTACGAATTAATTCTAAATTAACTCGTAGCCCGAATAAAATCTAATTTTAATTTCGCGTCGAAATCGAATTTCGATTATTATATCGAATATAATAATTATATCGATTAATTCCAAATTAACCGTTCTCTCTCTCTAAATAAGGCACTTTATCCGAGATAAAGTTTCTCCGCAATTAATCCAAGATTAATTAAGTTCGAATCAAATATCATAGGTGAATCTTCAGGAAGCGACCCAAGAGATCTCCGGATATTTTGGCAGTAAATCAGGTCGTCGGATAATCCGAACACGTACGTACCTCGTACTACGTCTATACCGATTCACAAGACAAGGTTGGCTTCTAGCAAAGCGCCATGCCTACCCAATTCTCCAGAAATATTCTTATAGGAATATAAGATCTGTATCAAGCGTAGTATACCGTAGTATTGCGTACATCGATCCAGTATCGGATGATCACATGCTAGGCCTGGGGCTGGAGATGTGTCTGCCCCGTACGAAACATATATCGGACATCAAGCAACTAGTCTCTTTAAATCGGACAATCCTGACCTGGTCATATTGTCCCGACGTTGCAACCTTTTATAGAGTACCAGTTCTGTGTCCTGCGTGATCATCGCCTCCATATGTCTGAAGCGATACTTCCATCTTGACATTACATCCAGTACACTACGATTCTCGATAAACCCAGAAGAGGTGTACACAGAACCGGTTAAGGTCCCCAACCACCAAAACCAAAGTTTACCGATTGTCGCAAGTACTAGCGATGTAAGTCTCAGGTTAAGACCATATACACCTACCTTGATGCGGCCTCCCATAGACACGTAGACATACTACCAATGGGATTCCGCGGGGTCTATCCAGAGCGAAGCTGTTTTCCGTACCATCGGTAAAACACAACCTCCTATCGCACTTGCATAAGTATCCAATACTTAAATATATGAGAACTATGCCGTTGTGCCCTCACAACGTGCACAAGCGCAATACTAGTCTATTCCGCATTATCGATGTCCGATCTCGATAATACTACGACTAGGGATATTTAATGATTAAACCTTTATGGATTGATACTGTCTCATATCATCTCAATCCGGTACTAATCATATGGACTTTCGCCATTTATATATCAAAGTAAATAACATTACAAAACGGCAAAAGGCAATTCATTATCACATAGTTAATTTTGTACAATAATACAATATCATTTACAAACAGTGACGCTATGGGACATAATGTCTAACAATCTCCCACTTGGCCTATAGCCAGTCACTCAGGCATCTAATACCCGAACTATGTATGTGTCGTTCAAAAAATGCTGAAGAACAGCCTTCGTCAGCGGATCTGCAATGTTATCATCTGATGTGACCTTCTCGACCTTTACATCGCCACGATGTATAATCTCCCGAATCAGATGGTAACGTCGAAGAACATGCTTGGACCGTTGATGAGACCTTGGTTCCTTAGCCTGCCGCTATAGCCCCGTTATTGTCACAATACAATGGAACGGGCTCAGCTGCTAACGGAACTACTCCTAATCCGATTAGGAACTTTCGGATCCAAACTGCCTCCTTTGCTGCTTCAGATGCAGCGATGTACTCCGCTTCTGTTGTTGAATCGGCAACAGTATCTTGCTTGGAAGATTTCCAGCTCACTGCTCCGTTATTCAAACAAAAAATGTACCCGGATTGTGACTTATAGTCATCCTTGTCGGTTTGGAAACTTGCATCGGTATACCCAGATACCTCAAGTTCTCCACCTCCATAAATTAAGAAAGCATCCTTAGTTCGTTTAAGATACTTAAGGATATTCTTAACTGCTATCCAGTGACCTTCACCTGGATCGGCCTGATAGCGACTACACATGCTCAAAGCATATGAGACATCAGGTCGTGTACATATCATGGCATACATGATCGATCCGACTGCCGAGGCGAACGGTATCCGACTCATGTGGTCTCTCTCTTCCTGAGTCTTAGGACACATGTCCTTAGACAGAGAGGTACCACGTACCATTGGAACCAATCCCCTCTTGGATTGTTCCATGTTGAATCGCTTCAACACTTTATCAATGTATGTACTCTGGGAGAGTCCAAGCAGCTTTCTGGATCTATCCCGGTAGATCTTTATTCCAAGAATAAAGGCTGCTTCTCCCAGATCTTTCATGGAGAATTTTAATGAAAGCCAAGCTTTCACCGACGTTAGCATGGGAATGTCATTGCCTATAAGCAATACGTCGTCGACATAAAGAACAATAAAAGTAAGTGCTCTCCCACTACCCTAACCTTCTTGTATACACAAGGGTCATCTGCGTTTTGCACGAAATCATATTCTTTTATGATCTCATCAAAACGCTGATTCCATGACCGTGATGCTTGCTTCAATCCATAAATGGATCGATTTAACTTACAAACCTTGTTTGCAAGTCTTGGCACGATAAAACCGTCAGGCTGTTGCATATAAACATCCTCCAAAAGGTTTCCGTTAAGGAAAGCGGTCTTAACGTCCATCTGCCATATCTCGAAGTCGAAATATCAGCTATTGCAAGCATTATCCGAATGGATTTAATCATGGCAACGGGTGAGAAGGTTTCGTCATAATCAATACCGTATTGTTGACGATACCCCTTCGCTACAAGCCTAGCTTTGTACGTTTGTACGTTGCCATCCATGTCGGTCTTCTTTTGAAGATCCATCTGCATCCAATAGGCTTTACGCCTTCTGGTGCATCAACAACCAGTGTCCAAACTTGGTTGGCGTACATGGAATCCATCTCGGACTTCATGGCCTCTTGCCATAAAGCGGAATCGATATTTTGTATCGCTTCCTCATACGTAGCCGGCTCATTATCCTCAATAAGATTAATATCTATATGAGGTGAGATCAGGAACCCATACCTCTCAGGTACTGTTCTGACTCTCTCCGACCTACGCGGTCCTTGTGTATGTGAAGTTTGTGGTACAGACTCATCCGGACGGTCTGTTCTTGTTCCGTCGTTGATTCATTGCCAGGAACAGTATCACCACGATCTTCATCGAGTTCTACTTTCCTCCCACTTACCACTGCATTTAGGAATTCCTTCTCAAGGAAAACCGCATGTAGAGCAACAAATACTTTGTTCTCTTGTGGGTATAGAAGTAATATCCTTTGGTTTCCCTAGGATATCCAACGAAAAGGCATTTATCAGATTTGGGTTCAAGTTTGGTACCTTCCAAACGTTTAACATATGCCCAGCATCCCCAAATCTTCAGGAAAGAGAAACCTGGTTTCCTTCCTGTCCATATTTCATATGGAGTCTGTTCAACAGACTTCGACGGTACCTTATTCAAAATAAGTATAGCACTGTTTAATGCGTATCCCCAGAAGGATATTGGTAGCTCAGTGCGACTCATCATTGACCTTACCATGTCCAACAAGGTGCGGTTTCTCCGTTCGGACACACCATTTAATTGCGGTGTTCCAGGAGGAGTCCACTGTGAAAGAATACCATATTCTTTCAAGTAATCTTGAAACTCACAACTTAAGTATCCCCACCACGGTCTGACCGTAATGTCTTAATACTCTTCCCTGTTTGTTTCTCCACTTCGTGTCGAAACTCTTTGAATTTCTCAAAAGTTTCCGACTTGTGTCTCATAAGATACACATAACCGTAACGAGATGCATCATCTGTAAAGGTTACGAAGTAGTGAAATCCACCTCTAGCCTGGCTAGACATGGGCCCGCATACATCAGTATGAACTAGAGCCAACAGTTCTGTGGCACGTTCACCTTTACCGCTAAAAGGTGATTTAGGCATTTTGCCTAAAAGACAAGATTCGCAGACGTCATATGAATTGGGATCAAATTCGTCCAAGTACCCACTCTTCGAGAGTGTGGATATGCGAGTCTTGTTGATGTGTCCTAGACGACAATGCCATATATAAGCTTCATCTTTTAGATTACTCCTTTTGAGCCTTTTGTTTGTCATTTTAGGAGATTCATTTATATTCAAAATATAAAGACCGTTATTTGCAACAGCTGTGCAAATTTCTGCATCATTCAGATATAAATAACCCAGTGTTTCTGAATACAAAAGTGTAACCCTGCTGGGTTAACAAGGATACAGATATAATATTCCTAGTTAAACTAGGTACAAAATAACAGTTCATAAGTTTAAGTACATGCCCTGAGGGCAGTTCTAAAACAAAAGTCCCTACGGCCAAAACAGCAACAGGTGTTCCGTTTCCGACCCGTAGATCCATCTCCCCTGACGCCAGCACCCTGCTATCATGCAGATCCTGCACATCAGTACAAATATGAGCACCACAACCAGAATCAAAAATCCAATTTTTAAAACTAGAAGTATTCATATTTATCTCAATGACAAACATACCAGAGGCGATAGCCTTGCTAGCCTTGATATCCTCCCTCTGCCCAATGCCCATTCGGCAGTCACGTTTCCAGTGACCCCTCTTGCCGCAGTTTAGGCAGATGTCGCGAGATTTGTCCTTTGGCTTCCTAGAAGCCACTGTCAACTTGCCTTTGCCCTTCTTCTTGAACTTTTCTTCCTCGCACCTCCAATTGCCTTGGGCCCGGCCCTTGGCGCATGAGAGGTCGATGCATAATGCGCCTCGCGCTTGCTCCCCTTTAGGAGTTCCTTTTCGGACTCCTTCAGTACGGACAACAACTCTCCGAGAGTGTCGTCAGTATCCATCAACTTGTAGTTGATGATGATTTGTTTCCAAGTATCGGGCAGCGATTGTAATATCATATCAATCGTCAGCTCTGCCTCCAAGACAATGCCCATATTGGCTAACTCATCAATGTCAGCGATCATTTGAGTCCCGTGGGCCTCAACTGATGCGCCGTCTGTCATCCGGGAGCGGAAGAGTTTCCTTACTAGCTCGTACCTCTTCATCCGCTTGTTAGTGCGGTGAAGATCACGCAATCTTGCCATCATGTTATAGGGATCCAAGTCCCTATTTTGGCGTCTGAAATGCTGAGTCATTGCAGCTAGCATAATTGACTGAGCTTGGTCACAATCATCACTATGAGTTCTCCATAACTCTAGCTCCAGTGGCTCAGTGGGTTTAGGCGGGAGAGGCCTCTGAATAGTATACAGTACCCTCTCAGCCCCAAGCACATCTTGAGGTTCATTTCCCAGTCGGCAAAGTTTGTCCCTTTGAAGACATTATCGCCCATGATTATGTCGCGGATATTACCTTTGCCAGTCATCTTGACGACTATAGTCCAACTATAAAGTCAACGATGTTATGGGTACAGTCAAACTGTTACATATAAAAATAACAATATATTAGTCCAACTAATTATTTAAAATATTGACGAAATAATTTTGAAAGACGCGTAAGGCTAAATATCTGAATGAAATTGCAAATTCAATAATAGCCTCCCACTATTTTCTTCAAGTTTCTAACCCTCTGTAGAGAACTCGGGAAATCGAATTTCCTAGTGGGCTAGGATCCCGTTAAATAACACACAACCTTGACTTTGGCCAACAAGTTGTATGATATTTAACTAGGTAGATCTCGAAGATCAATTGGATCCCATCCAATTCCTAGATCCGGTAGGTGGACATCCAAGTCCGAAACATATATATCTAATACATATGTCAATGCATCTAATACATTTTCCTAACCATTTCCTCTGAATCAACTAAGCCTTGGCTTTGGCACAACAAACCTAATGATTCCAGTTAAGCGGGACCCATTGACAAGGAAAATTTCGTAATCAATGTCGATGGACAAGAAGTGATCTTGACTTTGGCCAACAAATCACAACTTGGACAGGACACCGATGTGGAACAAAATTCTCATGATTCAAACACATCCTCAATTGACAAAGGTCTTGACTTTGGCCAACAAACCAATGCCAATTTCGGATCTTGAGAAAGAATCATTCAACGGAAGGAAAATCGCTTAATATTGTTTGAGGGATTTTTTGCGTAATTGGCAACCAATTAATTTATCTTTGTTAGGTCTCATCATCATACACCCTTAAGCATGCTTCTAAAACATCATAAAGCGCGTAAAGTAAAATAATAGTGATATGCGGATGGATATATAAACAACTTGTTCCTAGAACAAATCACTCCCTTTCCTCTCCCCCGTTAGCACTATCTACTACTTCACCCAATTACATAATACATAAGAGAAACCTCATTTACATTGAGGGGAATTAGGTGAGAAGAGAATACAAAGAGATAAAGAGATAAGGCTGGACACGCAGGTCCAATTTATAAATTCCAAATTTACAATAATTCTAAAATTACCCTTTCCCTTCTAATATCCATCCGATATACACTATTCATTCATCACATACATATATATTCAAACAAGACATGCTTTTACAACCAATCTAATCCAATTAATTAGTCTTTGTTAAAGTGATCATCCAATGTTCAAACAACGGTTTGATTTTGCGCGAGTCCAACTCGATTGAGAATAAGTACACAAGGTACGAATTCGCGAATTATATCGAACTACTTATTAAATCTTATTTAATTCGTATTCAATACTAATTCAATTATTTAATTCCAAATTAAATGTTTACACTTTAATGTGCTTTAAAGACTTAGATTCTAAATCCAATCTATTGGGTCTCAAAGCCCAACTAACATCCAATGTTTAATTTAATTCGAGTCAAATGGGCTTTCAATTGATTTATTAAGGCTTGGGCTTTGGTCAATGTGGGTCATAACCCAATTACCAAGCCCAAATAAGGAATCACCCTTAAGTGCCATAAACCAATTTCAAGCCCATAAGGCCCAATTAAATTATTAAAGCCCATTATATTATATTTGGACTTAACGGAGTGATTTAGGCCCAAATTGGATCCAATCCATTGGCCAAATCTACTTGGTCCAACCAAGCCCTTATGCCCAATACAATATTAAAAGCCCAATTAACCAATTAAGCCCATTAATTAAATTTAATATTCCAAACATTAAAATCCAATTAATTAAAGTGTAATATCAAGATTAACATATTAAACCAAATATTCCAATAATACCCATTTAATTATTAATCATGTATTGTTCAAAATAAATGTCCAACATTAATTTTAACAAAAAATCAACTCCATTACATGTCTTATGTATTCGGCCAAGGTGAGTTTTTGTGTATCGATTTGTATTTCAATCCGATTGAATTACTAATCTACGTCCCATACACGTTCTAAGTCATCCAATGATCTTATACACAAAAATATCAAACCACTCCAAGTAGTAATACATTCGGCCAAGGCATGGATTTGGGGAAAAATCATCCAATGCATTTTTCATGAAATTGATTCCATATAACATCATGTTATACACATGCAAGCATACTTATTAATCAAATTTCATAAGAACATGCTTATATCAATTTCATCATGCCATTCGGCCAAGGTGAATATATTGGGGGAAAATCATCCAATGCATTTTTCATAAAATTGATTCCATGTAATATCATTCTATATACATGCAAGCATACTTATTCATCAAATTTCACAAGAACATGCTTCAATCAATTTATCACACCCATTCGGCCAAGGTAAAATTTTGGGGAAAAATCATCCAATGCATTTTTCATAAAATTGATTTCATATAATGTCATTTAACATACATATAAGCATACTCATTCATCAAATTTCACAAGAACATGCTTCAATCAATTTTACCCAAATTTTAACCTAAAGTATTTCATGCTTAAACCTAGCTCAATGATACCATTGTTGGTTTCTATTATATCCCAAACAAAGATTAAGCATATGAAATACTAAAATGAATATATATAAAAGACTTGAAGCATGGCGGAATCATACTTACAAAGTATGTGATGAAAAGATGAACAAACCTTTGAATCTCCAAGCTCCAAGTTGGTTGGTTGGTTTCGGCCAAGGGAGGAAGAAGACTTGAAGCTCCAAGCTTTTGTATTCCAAGCTCTTTGATGGTTTCCCTATCACCTCCTTTGATCCCTTGCTTGTGCTAGCAAAAATGGAGAATGGAAGATCAAATCTTCCTTTGCCCTTCAATGGTGAGTTTTCGGCAATTTGAGAGAGAAGAGAGAAGTGTGTGATTGAATTTTATTTTGTTTTTTTATTACCAAAAATCAATTTATATTTATGCCATAATTTATTAATTAATAATAAATCTATGACATAAACCATGCAATGGCTTAGAGTGTCAAACACTCAAACTCCATGCAATGCCTTTGAGTGAAATGCACACTATCACCATGCAATGCCATAGAGTGTTTTGTACACTATTAACATGCAATGCCATATCATGACAAGTGTCATGTGGGCCCCACACGTTTCCCAATAAAGTGGGCCCACGTCCACTCACGCGTTCGGGTTCGATATTTCCGAAATACCGAGCTAGCGTCGCGACGTTAATTAAATCGGATTTAAATAAATAATCGCTCCTAGCGAAATTATTATTTACGTCGCTTACGAATTAATTCTAAATTAACTCGTACGCCCGAATTAAAATCTAATTTTAATTTCGCGTCGAAATCGAATTTCGATTATTATATCGAATATAATAATTATATCGATTAATTCCAAATTAATCGTTCTCTCTCTCTAAATAAGGCACTTTATCCGAGATAAAGTTTCTCCGCAATTAATCCAAGATTAATTAAGTTCGAATCAAATATCATAGGTGAATCTTCAGGAAGCGACCCAAGAGATCTCCGGATATTTTGGCAGTAAATCAGGTCGTCGGATAATCCGAACACGTACGTACCTCGTACTACGTCTATACCGATTCACAAGACAAGGTTGGCTTCTAGCAAAGCGCCATGCCTACCCAATTCTCCAGAAATATTCTTATAGGAATATAAGATCTGTATCAAGCGTAGTATACCGTAGTATTGCGTACATCGATCCAGTATCGGATGATCACATGCTAGGCCTGGGGCTGGAGATGTGTCTGCCCCGTACGAACATATATCGGACATCAAGCAACTAGTCTCTTTAAATCGGACAATCCTGACCTGGTCATATTGTCCCGACGGTTGCAACCTTTTATAGAGTACTAGTTCTGTGTCCTGCGTGATCATCACCTCCATATGTCTGAAGCGATACTTCCATCTTGACATTACATCCAGTACACTACGATTCTCGATAAACCCAGAAGAGGTGTACACAGAACCGGTTAAGGTCCCCAACCACCAAAACCAAAGTTTACCGATTGTCGCAAGTACTAGCGATGTAAGTCTCAGGTTAAGACCATATACACCTACCCTGATGCGGCCTCCCATAGACACGTAGACATACTACCAATGGGATTCCGCGGGGTCTATCCAGAGCGAAGCTGTTTTCCGTACCATCGGTAAAACACAACCTCCTATCGCACTTGCATAAGTATCCAATACTTAAATATATGAGAACTATGCCGTTGTGCCCTCACAACGTGCACAAGCGCAATACTAGTCTATTCCGCATTATCGATGTCCAGTCTCGATAATACTACGACTAGGGATATTTAATGATTAAACCTTTATGGATTGATACTGTCTCATATCATCTCAATCCGGTACTAATCATATGGACTTTCGCCATTTATATATCAAAGTAAAAAATTACAAAACGGCAAAAGGCAATTCATTATCACATAGTTAATTTTGTACAATAATACAATATCATTTACAAACAGTGACGCTATGGGACATAATGTCTAACATACGTCCCACCGAGTCGGCTTCTTTGGACTGGGATGTAACATTCCCCCATAACCATCTTTCTTTTAGCTCGGGGTCGGGTTACGTCCCACCGGTCGGCTTCTTTGGACTAGAGATGTAATATCCCCCCCCAGAACCAAATCTTTCTTTCTTCATCTCGTGGTCGGGATACGTCCCCCCGAGGAGACTTATCATCGGCATGGGATCGGAGCAATCTCCCCCATGAGTCGGCCTCTAATTGGTCTGGGGAGTTGACTTCCTCCCCCAGAGTCAAATAATCTTTTCAGCTCGGGGTCGGGTTACGTCCCACCGAGTCGATCGTCATCAGCATAAGGGCAAACCATTTTCTCCACGGGTAGATATCGCGGGATCCTCGTTGACTGAGCACATGAAAGGTGGCATGAAGAACCATATTTGCAGCCATGCATTGTTCTCTGCTTTTCCCCCCTGGAGTGACCACCGACGGATTCATCGGCACACCAACTTTTTTTATAGTTTCCCGGCATCACTCGCAAACTCGTTTTTACCGAAATAGGGATGATTTGATGATATTTTTTAAGCATTTGATATTTAAGCAAAACTGCAAGGGTAAAAGGGTAATTTCACTTCTTGGTCGAGACCACTAATGCAGACCCAACCATTCGATGTTGCATACGCCAACGGTAATGGGCCGAGCACTTGGGGATCAGTGACCGACCACTTAAGATCGGATGACCGGGAATTATCAGATCGATATCAGCATTCTCAGTTCAGAGGACCATTGTGACCGACCTCAAAATACCGACCAGATAGCGAGATATGGCTCCAGATGATAAGTTATCCATATTCTTATGTGATAAAATAGATAAGTTTATAATTCTTATGGGGTAAGGAGATAAGTTATCATATTCTTATGGGGTAAGAAGATAAGTTATCATACTTTCATGGGGAAAGGTTGATGAGTCAGTATCCTAATATGATATGAGAAGTGAATGTAGTTTTCAACTATGAATCCTAGGGAAAATGAATCTGATTTCTAAACTATTATAAATAGCAAGGAAAGTGTAAGTAAGAGGTATGAGGGAGGAGCATGAATATCATTACCATGAGACTTGTAAACACAAGAGATATCAGAGAATCATATCTCAGTAATAAAATATCGTATGTTCTGTGCCCGTGGACGTAGGCTGAATCTGATCCGCTGAACCACGTTAAATCTCTTTGTTGATTGGTGTATTTATCTGTTTTTTGCTAAGTTTGCTTTTGGTTCCCCCATAAACCGAACAAATTCACTATTGAATGAGGGTTGTTCTGGGGGTAATATTCCCACATTGCCCCTGAGACCGAATCAACCGTCAACACCAATGAAATAGAAGCAATGCTATTGGAGGCAGAGTACTACGAAAAACTTGAGGAAGGTAAAAATATTTATTAATTATTATTTTAATTTTTATAGTGAATACCATAAAATGTAAACTTACTAACTGTGAATAAATTTTTTTTATTTTATTTGAAGAATATCACAAGACACAAGTTACAAACTGAATCACAATCGCTGGATCATGTTGTTGGCAACAAAGTTTGAGTCGAATTATCTTTGAAGGTACAATTTTGACAAAGTTCTGTTTTTCTTTGATTATTTATCTGAATAAACATTTACTAGCTTAAAAAATGGGGGAACTTAAGGAAGTAAGACTTTGGTAGCAAAGAAACAGTTTTCATTTATTTCCTGTTTTTACGATATGATGGTGCAGAATAATAGAATTTCTGGAATAATCACAATATGATGGTGCCTTTACGATATGAAGTGGTTATATACTTATATTTTATATTTCAGAAACATTGTTTATTAATTTTCATCTTTTGCAGGCTTGATGTTGGTGTGCTGCTGCTGCCGTGCTGGAAGTGAAAGGACACTGTGGATACTGGATTTGGATATTATTGTGGATTGATATTGTGGTCATGTTGTTTTGTTGTGTGTACTATCACTACTATGTAGTGAAAATTTTGGCTTTTGTTGTTTTGTTGATCTTGTGGTATTGTTGTGTGTAGTGTGTACTGTCAACTACTATTTTGTTCATTTTGTGGTCAAATGTAGTTATTGTTATTGTTGTGTGTACTGTGAAAACCAGATTATGCTTGCAGTTTGTGGTCATGTTGTTATTGTTATTTTGTTCATCCTGATGTTGGTGTACTATCAACTGTGTAGTGAAAATTCGGATCGGATCGGACCGATCTGATCTGAAATCATCCTATTTCGGATCGGACCAATCTGATCCCAATTCGTTCGAATCAAATCAAATCGAGTTCGATAAGATGATCCGATGCGATCGAATCAAACATCTCAGCGCATTTCGAATCGGATTGGATTCGGATTCGGTTCGATCCGATCCGAATCCGATAATCCCCAGTGCTAGTCCAGCTTGTTTTCCAAACACGGCCTTAGCCCAGACTTTCTATACTTCCATTCTGCCTAAATTCAGCGGAAAATTGAAGATAGCAGGTCTAAGCAAAATCTGGCCCAAACACAGGCCCCAATCTAAGGCCCAGATTAGGCCTTTATCGCAACCCGGCGTGCTTGGTGAAGAACATGTAAGGAAGGCCCAGATGCTAAATAGGCCCAAAACTAGCTCTTTTTAACTCCATGACAACCCAAACAGCCCATGCCTTCTCCATGACAGTTCAACGGCAGCTTCCAGCCCAATTAACCAATGGCCCATGCCAATGCCAAGGCAAACAGCCCATCATGCCTTAAACAGCAGAGACAATGATTAACCAGAAGCAGGCCCAAGTTTGGCCCAAATTCCCTTCAAAGCATACTACACCTCCAGCCCAGTATCAAATCAACTGGTAAGAGAACCCTAAACTTTAAACCCTAAATCATAATTTTTTTTTTTTGGAAAAGATTACAATTATATTCCAAATGATGTGTTTTGTACAATTGTACAAGCATCCCCCAAGGAGAGTGCTCACAGCACGAGATAACAAAGCCCAAAAGCAAACACGGGCTCAAAGAAAATACGAAAATAAGCAAATGAAATTGCAAACTTCACAAATTCAGCCAAACGCACAATTTCCCAGCCCAAATCACGAGTTACAAAAGTAGAGCCAAACCGGCCCACACCGTGGCCATACTCAAACAAAATTCAACATGCATATGAAAGCCCAATAGGCCCGACGTGAAGGCGAAACAATGGTCTTCTTGCATCTACAGCCCGACCCATAACAAACCACACACGGTCTTCTTGCAACACTTTAACCTCAGCCCACGGCGTAAGCCAGCCCAATCGCGAGAAAATCCATGGAAGATCTCAGCTCACAACACACGGCGAGAGAGCCACAACAGCCCAGAAGATTCAGCCCAAGTAGTCAACCAGTCCACCAAAAGTATAACCGCAACTCACCTCAGATAGATTCGGCCCATGAGGAACAGCCGAAATTGTTAGCTCAAGCATACGAAGCCCATCAGCAAGAGACAAAATAAGTCCATTCTAGCCCACATTCTAGCAAGAATCCCACATAAAATTCAGCCCAAAAAGAGAAACAATCCATTTGTGGGCCTATATTTACAAGCAGCCTACAAAGATGGCTACGTTGCAATGCAAGCCATGTTGGAGGAGGAGCAAACTACCATTTGCAAAGTCGCAGGAAGTGTCACACATCGATTAATGCAATAAGCAGCTCTAATAGCAAGTAAAAAGCTTTTCCACATCACTTTGCAATGATCAGCCCACCAAGCCCGAAAGACCAGCTCTATAGCAAAACGCCCAAGCAACTAAACAAGAGTCGAACACAACCCAATTTTTTTACAAAAATCAGCTTATATAGACTGGAATCCCACATCGATTGGTGCAAGATTACCCATCAAAGAGCAGAAACAAACCAAAACCTCCATGAGCAAATAACAAGCTATACACCTCACATCGCCTGAATTCAGAAGTAGCATCCCGAGCTTCAACCCTAAACCCCGGAACACCGAACCCCGGACCACTGAACCCCGAACCCCGAAACCTGAACCCTGAACGTATTTGGTCTGTTATTGCGAGCACGTATTGAGCTAATTTTGGAGGCTAGTTTCAGTTGTGTTCGCTTCTGTGTGATTTGGTCAAGTGATAGCCGGTGGATGGGCTTGGGTTGAGTGTTGTCTCATTTTGGCTAGAAGCCTGTACCCTGAACCCCTAATAAGGAACCGAAACCCTAAATCCCGAACCCGAAACGTATTGGCCTATCATTGCGAGCACGTATTTGGTCTGTTGTGTTCGCTTCTGTGTGATTTGGTCAGGTGATAGCTAGTGGATGGGCTTGGCTGAGTGCTGTCTCATTTAAGCCTAAATTCCAAACCTTGAACCCCGAATCCCGACCCCGAACTCCAAAATTAGCTCAATACGTTCAGGATTCGGGGTGAAGCGAACACAACAAAAATTAGCCTCCAAAATTAGCCCAATACGTGCTCTCAATGACAGGCCCAATTTTCGCAGCCTAATGGTGATCTCACCAGCCCTCATGACATCTACGCGCTGGCCCATATGGAGAAGCCAACCCAAGAAAACACTCAAAGTCAAAACCAACCCAAAGCAAGGAACACCAGCCCAAGCATGCAACAACAGCCCATGTACACCTATCCAACCCACCATGCAGCCGGTCCAGAAATGCATCTCCAGCCCAGCTGATTTTATTTTAAAAGATCACATGCGTAGCAAACATGATCATTTTTCAAGGCCCACTAAACCCAGTCTAGCACAAGATAATAGCCAGCCCAAGATTCACAAAGACAAGCTCATGCACACCCCATTTTTGAGAATCAGAAATGATCTAGCCCACAATTAAGCCCACTTACCACCCAGCTCACCAAAAAGCGCAACAATAAGCCAGCCCATACGTCCGAGCTGCCCAAGCAGATTACCAAACCACCGATTAATAGGAAGTAGCCCACATAGTCTTTAGCCCATGCGCACAAATAAAATCCAGCTTATCCAAGCCCAGAAAGCAGCCCAAACAACTTACTAACTCACGCTCCCAAGGACCCAACCGAAGAACATAGCGCAAATGGCTAAGATTCAGCCCACACCCATAACCAGCCCACATTGATCTAAACTTCTAGAGAAAGTCACGAAATAAAATGACTTCAAGAAATTTCCAGGCCATGAAACATAGCTCAAAATGCTAAGATTCGGCCCACATCCATAAACCACGCATGAGCCGAAGCCAAGCCCACCGGCCCATTCGCAAGAACATTATCATTGGAGAAGCCCACTCAACTAGAGCCCCTTCATGCAAGAAAATCATGCCCATTTAATAATGCCACATCGCCTAGGAAACTACCCTTTAAGCAGGGCACGCGCAGCAAACAAAGCCTGCCAATCTCACCAAACTCCAGCAAACCACATGCAAGCTGCCAATCATGCTGCCACGCAAACTGAAAGCTTGCTGCCACACCGCAAAACTGACATGCATTGCCATACACGTAGGTACTTGGAGTTAGTGTTAGTGCCTGGAAGCACCTAATCCAACAAAAAGATCCCACATCGGTTATTGCTATCAAATTATCCAAAGAAACAAATTCAGAAGTGTCCAAAGAAACAGATTCAGCAAACTAAATCAGTCCCCCTAGGCAGAACCTTGCCCCAGCTATTTGAAAGAACCTCAGGAAACTTCCCCAGGCAAGAAAACCATAAGCCATTCAGCAAAACTCCCAACTCAAACCATGTCAGAGAATCGAAAAAAAAGAGATATCCTCCTAGAGATCAAACACGACCAATATGGTCCAGCCTCATACATCAGGCTAATCGAGATTTTTCCTTTTCATAATCCTACCATGTTTCTTCATAACTCATGCCCCCCTTCCATTAGATTATGCTATTGTTCATAGTCAGGATTATTGTAAAGGATGGTACATCGCCAATGCATAGCCTGATGATGACAGCCACTGGCCAGCAGTCGCATGACCATCCGTGAAGGGCATTATGCACTGGAGCTCAGGCACTATCAATAACATAAATGAGACGAAATTTTACCCAAATTAGTCCGGCCATTGTTTCTACATTTGGGCTGCTACTTCGCCCAAGTGAAGCGAGCGATCGTGCATAAGCTCAGAGTTCATGTTTGCCTAGCATGGGAGTGAGGTTTGCCTGCTCAGATTTTTAGGACCGAATAGATTCCCGGTACAAACCCTAAACCCTAAACCTTAAACCCTAACCATAACCCCAACCCCAAACCCCCTGAACCCTAAAACCTAAACCCTAAAAACCCTCTCCCTTCGACTTCCCTCTTATAACACCTAGCCATGAATTATCACCGAGATTGATTACGAATTATCAAAGTCTTCTGAATTTTTTACACATTGAAATTTTCCTCATTGAAAGGGAGCTCATCCTCACATCCTACATATGTGCAACATTGACGAAGCATACTGAAAAAACCGAACCCCTAAATTCCGAACCCTGAACGTATTGGGCCTACCATTGCGAGCACGTATTTGGTCTGTTGTGTTCGCTTATGTGTGATTTGGTCAGGTGATAGCTGGATGGGCTTGGGCTGAGTGCTGTCTCATTTAAGCCTAAATTCCGAACCCGAACCCCGAACTCCAAAATTAGCTCAATACATTTGGATTCGGGATTCGGGGTGAAGCGAACACAACAAAAACTAGCCTCCAAAATTAGCCCAATACATGCTCTCAATGACAGGCCCAATTTTCGCAGCCTGATGGTGATCTCACCAGCCCTCATGACATCTACGCGCTGGCCCCTATGGAGAAGCCAACCCAAGAAAACACTCAAATCCAACCCAAAGCAAGGAACACCAGCCCAAACATGCAACAACAGCCCCCGGTCCAGAAATACCATCTCCAGCCCAGCTCATGTTTATTTAAAAAGATCACATGCGTATCAAACATGATCATTTTTCAAGGCCCACTAAACCCAGTCTAGCACAAGATAATAGCCAGCCCAAGATTCACAAAGACAAGCTCATGCACACCCATATTTTGAGAACAGAAATGATCTAGCCCACAAATTAAGCCCACTTACCACCCAGCTCACCAAAAAGCGCAACAATAAGCCAGCCCATACGTCCGAGCTGCCCAAGCAGATTACCAAACCACCGATTAATAGGAAGTAGTCCACATAGTCTTTAGCCCATGCGCACAAATAAAATCCAGCTTATCCAAGCCCAGAAAGCAGCCCAAACAACTTACTAACTCACGCTCCCAAGGACCCAACCGAAGAACATAGCGCAAATGGCTAAGATTCAGCCCACACCCATAACCAGCCCACATTGATCTAAACTTCTAGAGAAAGTCGCGAAATAAAATGACTTCAAGAAATTTCCAGGCTATGAAACATAGCTCAAAATGCTAAGATTCGGCCCACATCCATAAACCACGCGTGAGCCGAAGCCAAGCCCACCGGCCCATTCGCAAGAACATTATCATTGGAGAAGCCCACTCAACTAGAGCCCCTTCATGCAAAAAAATCATGCCCATTTAATAATGCCACATCGCCTAGGAAACTACCCTTTAAGCAGGGCACGCGCAGCAAAAAAAGCCTGCCAATCTCACCAAACTCCAGCAAACCACATGCAAGCTGCCAATCATGCTGCCACGCAAACTGAAAGCTTGCTGCCACACCGCAAAACTGACATGCATTGCCATACACGTAGGTACTTGGAGTTGGTGTTAGTGCCTGGAAGCACCTAATCCAACAAAAGGATTCCCCATCGGTTATTGCTATCAAATTATCCAAAGAAACAAATTCAGCAAATGTCCAAAGAAACAGATTCAGCAAACTAAATCAGTCCCCCTAGGCAGAACCTTGCCCCAGCTATTTGAAAGAACCTCAGGAAACTTCCCCAGGCAAGAAAACCATAAGCCATTCAGCAAAACTCCCAACTCAAACCATGTCAGAGAATCGAAAAAAAAGAGATATCCTCCTAGAGATCAAACACGACCAATATGGTCCAGCCTCATACATCAGGCTAATCGAGATTTTTCCTTTTCATAATCCTACCATGTTTCTTCATATCTCATGCCCCCTTCCATTAGATTATGCTATGTTCATAGTCAGGATTATTGTAAAGGATGCTACATCGCCAATGCATAGCCTGATGATGACAGCCACTGGCCAGCAGTCGCATATGACCATCCGTGAAGGGCATTATCCACTTGAGCTCAGGCACTATCACTAACATAAATGAGACGAAATTTTACCCAATTAGTCCGGCCATGTTTCTTCGTATCTTATACGCTACCGTTTCCACTTAACTATATTTGGGCTGCTACGTCGCCCAAGTGAAGCGAGCGATCGTGCATAAGCTCAGAGTTCATGTTTGCCTAGCATGGGAGTGAGGTTTGCCTGCTCAGATTTTTAGGACCGAAGAGATTCCTGGTACAAACCCCTAACCCTAAACCCCAACCCCAAACCCTAAACCCCTTAAACCCTAAAAACCCTAAACCCTACCATAAACCCTAAAACCCTCCCCTTCGACTTCCCTCTTATAACACCTAGCCATGAATTATCACCGAGATTGATTACGAATTATCAAAGTCTTCTGAATTTTTTACACATTGAATTTTTTGCGCATTGAAAGGGAGCTCATCCTCACATCCTACATATGTGCAACATTGACGAAGCATACTGAAAAAACGGTAGAGAAGCATGAAACGGTATGCCACATCCTAATATGCCACAATCAATTGCCCATGAAACGGTAGAGAAGCATAATGGTTTGAACAGCCGTTGTGAAGTGAATGCTTCGAAAGTGAGAAACAAAAACTCATGGAGTGAAGTGAATGCTTTGAAAGTGAAAGAATAGATTTTCTCAATTAAGGAGAAGGATCTAAAATGTGAGAATTAAGAAGTGAACAGATAAAAAGAGTGGATTAAAGCACTAAAGAAAAATGATTTTTTGTGACGAAAATTTAGTGGCGAAATTTATTTCGCCACTAAAAATTCACATTTAATGGCGAAAAATGATTTCGCCACTAAAAATAGATTTATAGTGGCGAATTTATTATTTTTAGTGGGGAAATTTTTTCCCCACTAATAGATTAAATAAATAGGCGCCTTCTCCCCGTTCATTTCCGCGGCTTTTTCATTTTTCTTCGTTTACAGACCTGGCCGCCTTCTCCAAAATTATTTGTGTGAACCTAAACATTAACAACCCTAATCCTCCATTTTTTCTTTATCAAAACAAAATCCTAACCTATTTCAATCTTCCCTCAACGAAACCCTAAGGTTGAAGGTTTCTCTCTGCCTCTGACTCATCTCTATCTCTCGGTATCGCTCTGTCTCTCTCAAAGACTCAAAACTCTCTACCTCAGACTCGTCTCTCTCACTCTCGCTCTACTGCTCTCTCACACTCTCACGAATCACGTTGAAACGCCCAGGTTCAAATTTCTCTAATTTACTCATTTTATTTTGTTTTTTTATTTTGGGTCGTTAAATTTAAGTGGGTTTCACTTGTTAGGGCTTTGATTTAAATGGGTGATTGTTGTTTATTTCTGATTTTGCTCGTGGGTTTTTGTTAATGTTGGTTTTGATTTGGTTTGCAGATTTTGCCTTTGTGGATTTTGGTTGAAATGGAGTGGGGGGTAAAAATTGGCTCAGGACTTCAACTCTTCTCTAAGACTTCGCCCAAGCTAATTCAGGTTAATTCTCCTTGATCGTTCTCAAATTTTTCTGCTTCGTTAAAATACCATATATTCTCTATTGAATTGCAACATTAGAGGCCTGATATTGATTCAAAGTTCTGTAGTTTTTCCCTTTGCGTATTGACTGTATGTATCTTTTAAAAATTTTGTCCGAACAGGGTGATTGGAATGGGGCTGGTACCCGATTACAGTAAATGAAACCATTTTGCATTTTGCTTTGTGTTAGACTACAAATTTAAATATTGTCCATGCATATATGACTTAAAATTTCTTTCTCCGGTTGCATTTTGCATTTTGCTTTTCACAATTTTGTAAACCTTGAGAATGATACTTTATGCTAATAATTTCCTTGAAGAAAATTGAGACTTGTCTGCAAGTCTCATTGTTATAACAATTGTTTCTTACATTTAGAGTGACATCTTTATGTATCACTCCATGTTGTAGATTATACTGTATCACTCCATATTCCACATTTGCTTTAAATTTCTTACTGGTTCTAATCTTAAAAAATTTTCATGCTATATTCCACATACTGTTTCTTACCTTTTTTTTTGCTGTGAATCAGGGTACCTCTTGGAGAAAGTTATTTAGTAAATAATCAATGTATAATAGAGATAGAAGTTTTCTTCGTGTTAAATGTATAACTGAGATAGAAGTTTTATATCCTCATAAAATATTTGACAATGTTTCAGCACCAAATCCATGAGGAATGATGGAGGCTTTGAGGTTATTAAGAAAGCAACTGAGAAGCTTCGACTAAAACACAAGGAACACATTGCTGCTTATGGTGAAGGCAATGAACGGCGTCTCACAAGGAACAAATTGCTTGATTTGGTTTGCAGATTTTGCCTGTGTAGATTTTGGTTGAAAGAGAGTGGGTTCATCAAGTGAAGAAAGTGAGATTCGCAATCCTCCAGGCTAGCTTATTTTTGAATACTTGGAGCATGATCCTCCATTTAGTCGTGAACCTTTAGCTGACAAGGCAAGTTCATTATTTTTTTTAGTGAACCAAGATTGTGGCTCTTATGAGGGAGATTGGTGCTTCTGCTCTTGTTGTTGGTCTCCATGATCACAACTTTCTTTACAAGTGAGTTTTTTAATTCATAATTTGTTTGTATTCATTTTAATCAAAATTGGAGGTAAGCCTTTTGGTTTGAGGGTGTTCACTATACTTCAACTAGTTGAATATGTATATTAAGTTATGCAAACATTTATGTCAGTTAAGTAGAAATATATGAATATAAGCCATTTGTTGGATTGCTGTAGGCTGTTGATGTTATTAGCCATGAAAGTAAGTCAAGATTTGATGGTTGTAAGTGTGCATGAAGCATGCATGGTATTAGTTGTAAGTCAAGCTTTGATTGTATGAGTTGTTTGCTTACTTAGAAAGATCATATTGTAAGAATGCTAGAACATGATGAGATGATAACATATGCATGTATACACGGTTAGTGATAGTGGATTAAATGTTTGGCATGAGTATTATTTTAGTATGACCGATTTGATGATATTTCAAGGTAATGAAAGAGAGAAAGTTATAATAAATACCCGAACCAGTGATGATGTCAGAGAGCAGGTTGCTGCTTACCTCATTTGTTTATAAATCTTTTCTTATATAGTTGTGATTTTGATGATTAGATATTTACATTTTTTTTTTGGAGTGGATAAAGTAGGAATTTGGTGTGATAAGGAGTTTGATGCAATTCATGACCAGTTCTGATTAATAATAATATATGATAAAGTGAGAAAATATATATTTCCACTCTGTCATTTTCTTCACTCATTTTTCCTTCCCTTCAATCAAATTATATTTTATCTCATACGTTGTTACTTATAGTATAAACTTTGGTTCAATAGTCATTTGATTTTTAAATCTGGTGTTGATATTGCCAGCTTGTGCGGAGCAACAGCCGTCGGTTCATGCCATCACAAACTGTTGAAGAGACTCATCAATTTTAAAGTTTGGATATAAAATGTAAACTTAGAACTAAGACGGAATCAACAATAATTTTTTATTTTTGAATTGTAATTTGTTGATCATTTGTATGTTTTGATATTATAAAACATATATATTTTTTGCTTGTAAATACAAATATTCGATTTGCATATATTAATGTATATGATCATTAAATTAATATATCAAAATTTATGTATTGTAAACTTTACAATATAAAATATCATATGGTATATTAAAAATTTGGATTTATTTTATTTTTTTACATTTTTTAAAAACACAATATTTTTAGTGGGGAAAAAAATTTCGCCACTAAAGGTACTAATTTTCGCCACTAAAAGTGATCTTAAGTGGCGAAAAAATGGACTTTTAGTGGCGAAATTTTAGCCACTGAATGTAACCTTTAGTGGCGAAAAAAAATACACTTTTAGTGGCGAATTAAATTTTCGCCACTAATACCTTTTGTGTCGCACTTTTAGTGTCGAAATAGTGGCGAAATTATTTTCGCCACTAATAGTTTTAGTGGCGAAAAATATAGCTTTTAGTGGCGAAAATTTTCGCCACTAAAAGTCAATTTTGTTGTAGTGAAGAGAGCTTTAGCTTTACAACAGAATTAATAATATAAGTGTAGATAACTAGATATTGAGTTGAGTTGTGTTGAATTTTTTTATATTTTTCTATTATGTGTGTATTTATATCTAGGGACGATTAAATTCAATTACATATAACATGCCCCCTATATTTTGATTTAATACATACAAATATTTTTATAATACATAAGTAGTGTTAAATAAATTAAAAAAAAATCACAAAAATTAAATGAATAAATGAACACAAAATAAATAACAATAAATATGAAATTTGTAATATTTATTAAACAAATAATATATATATATATATATATATATATATATATATATATATATATAAAGCAAAAAATTATAAATTTAAAAAAATAAAAAAAATTATAAAATAAAAAATTTAATTAATAAAATAAAATAAGTATATATGTTATTTTTAAATAAATAAATAAATAAATATATATATAATATATATATATATATATATATAAAGCAAAAAATTATAAATTTAAAAAAATAAAAAAAATTATAAAATAAAAAATTTAATTAATAAAATAAAATAAGTATATATGTTATTTTTAAATAAATAAATAAATAAATATATATATATATATATATATATGGGGTATATTTGATTTGTTGAGGGAGGAAATTTCTAAAAATTAAAGAGGCAAAATCAGAAATATCTAAGAGGACAATGCGGTGCTTGTTGTCAGATGGGGGGGGGTGAGGAGTAGTCCTCGATCTGTAAACATATAGTTGATATAAGTCAGGTAAGTGGGTATTGATTACGCTTAAAAGTACTTGCGGCTATCGCAGTATAGTTGGACTGTCGATTCCTCAGAGTGATGGTTACAAGGAACTAATTTACTTAAACAAAACGTTAGCAGTAACTTAATTAAATAGAAAGATAATGGTTGGTAATATGAAATAGTAATTATGGAAAATACTTTGAGAATATCAATAGAGAAAGCAGCAAAGCGTCGGGGATCCCTCTTAAATCAAATTCCTATATTCAGTTATTGATTCCTTTTATTACTCAATTGAAGGTTTCACATCCCAAGCCAACAATCAAAAGATATTCAATTCAAAACATATTAAATTCTAATGTAATCGATGAACTATTTTCTCTATATTAACAACACACAAAGTTATCATTACGACCTATCTAACGTCGACAATATACCCACAAGCAATACTACAACAGAAGACCAACTAATAAAACAACTTTACCAGTCACAACTGGGTTCCCCAATCACACATAGAAGAAGCATGACTATTCCTAAATGCAAGTTGGTAAAACACAATCTCTGGATTATAAATCGAAAGATAATAAAGAATAACTGTTGGTTTTCTAAGTCAAACCAAGATCAAATTAAGCAATGAAACATGTGAATACATCAAAGTAAAGTAGCGGAAATACTCACTTTGATCGGTTAAGTGGATGTGTAGACAACAAAAATTTTCCTCATTGAGTTTCGGCCAAGCCCTCATTGTGTTGATCTTCAAGCTCCAAGCTTTGAGTGTTGATTCCAAGCTCAAGGATTGGTTTCCCTATCACCTTTGAATGACTCATTTGATGTGTGCTAGCACTTGTGTTTTTTTTGAAGCAAAAAATCACTCAACATGAACCCTAGGTTCACGCCAAAGTGAAGAAGAAAAGGGGGAGAGTTTCGGTCATGCCTAACATGAGAGGGAGAGAGTGAAAATGTGTTAAGTGTATTGATTTTTCAAAATCAAAAGTCACATACCAAAATCCAAGATTTGGTAAAGGTCACTCAACATTCAAACTTGTGTAAGAAACAAGTTAACTAAAATCCAACCAACTTCTATCAACTTAAAGTTGATAAAGTTGACTAGGTGATGTGATAATTTATGGGCCCCACTTGATTCAAAATCCGAGTGGGCCCGCAACATATCCCGGGCTCGGGTTCGCTAATTCGGAATTAACGAATTTTCTGTTGCGAAGTAATTAAATCAAATTTAATTAAATAATTATGCCTAGCAAAATTACTATTCACGTCGCTAGCGAATTAATTCTAAATTAACTCGTTCGCCCGAATTAAAATCTAATTTTAATTCCGCGTCGAAATCTAATTTCGTATAATATATCGAATATATTATTTTATCGATTAATTCCAAATTAATCGTTCTCTATCTTTAAATAGTATTTTATCCCAGATAAAATTTCTCCGTAATTAATCTTAGATTAATTTTCTCTCTTCTAATTAATCCCAGATTAATTATGTTCGAGTCATACGTCATCGGTGAATCTTCAGGAAGCGACCCATAAGATCCCTGGATATGTTGGCAGTAAATCTGGTCATCGGACTATCTGAACACGTACGTACCTAGTACTACGTTTTTACCGATTTACAAGACATGTTGGATTCTAGCAAAGCACATGCCTACCCAATTCTCCAGAAATATTCTTAATGGAATATATAATCTGTATCAGGCGTAGTATACATAGTATTGCGTATTGCGATCCAGTATCAGATGTCACATGCTAGGCCTGGGCCTGGAATTGTGTCTGCCCCGTACGAAGCATATATCGGATCTCTGGTAACTAGTCTCTATAATCGGATAAACATGACCTAGTCATATTATCCCGATGACTGCAGTACTAAGAGTACTAGTTCCGTATCCTGTGTGATCATCATCTCTATATGACTGAAGTGATACTTCCATCTTGACATCACACCCAATACACTACGATTCTTAGTATAACCCAGAAGAGGCGTACACAGAACCTGTTAAAGCCCTGGACGATCAAAACCAAAGTATATTGATTGTAGCAAGTATTAGCGATGCAAGTCTCAGGTTAAGACCAAATACACCTACCCTGATTCGGACTTTTATAGACACATAATCATACTACCAATGGAATTCCGAGGGGTCTATCCAGAGCGAAGCTGTTTCCGTACCATCGGTAAACACAACCTCCTATCACACTTGAATAAGTATCCAATACTTAAATATATGAGAACTATGCTCCCATAACACGCACAAGTGCAATACTAGTCTATTCCGCATTATCGATGTCCAATCTCGATAATACTACGACTATGGATGTTTTAATGATTAAATCTTAGTGGATTAATACTGTCTCATATCTTATTATCCGGAACTAATCATATGGACTTTTATCATTTATATATCCCGGTAATCTAATTACAAATGATAAAAGAGCAATTTCATTTGTCACATAGTTAATTTGTACAACAACACCATGTTCTGTACAATAGTGATGTTATGGGTTATAATTGTCCAACAATAACAACCGTCAATTGTATTAAACGTTAAAAAGTATTTAGGAATCAACAACATGAACATAAAAACTTAAATACAAGAGTTCATCCTTAACTTTGTCTAGGAGATTCTCTATGTAGAAGAGAGATATAGCCTGGATAGATCGGAAAGACGTCATGTCGGCTTGAAGTTCTTCGTCATTCTCTCTTAAAATTGTATTTGCGGCTCTATTTCTCTCTTTTTTTCTCCTCTTTTCTCCTCATTTTTAGGGTTTGGACGAACTTGGATTTATATAGAGAAGTCTCATAGTCATTGTGCGCATCAAACACGATAAAATTAAGTTTTTAGGGCCTTCTGGGGCACCGCGGTGCCCAACTTGATGGATTTTATATGAGTGCAGGATCTGGGGGCGCGTCGCGACGCCAAGAAGTTGGACGTCACGGCGTTGTGGTGGTTTTCGAGTCTTGTACTTTCTTCATTCTCGCTCTTCATGCGTGCTTCTGATGCGTCTGCAAGGTCCCGAAACATGTATAATTACTCCAAGATTCATGTTCCATTGCTTCCTAATAACAAGACACAAAATAAACTATAATTAAGATTAAATACACAATAATCAAACCGAGTTAGTGGTATGCAAAGTATGTAGGGTTTTAGAGGTAGAATCCGGTAAAACAGCGGAAGCGGCGGAAGATCGTATTTTCCGATTTCAAAACTTTTTCTCGGATTAATTAAATAAACATATTTATTTAATTATCCAATAATCAAATTATGAAATAAAATTCAAATAAATCATATTCAAGTGAATTACCAAATTACCCTTACTTTGGTATTTTGTCCATTTTAGTCCGAAATTGATCTAATCAATTTTGAATGATTCTAAATCATTTCTAAGATGAACTTAGCATGTTCAAAACATCAAAACACCAAAAGCAACCAAATCCCCAAATTTGACTCACTTGGCCGAATGCTCCCAATAGGGTGCCATTTGTGCACTTTGTCATTTCATGCTTCAAAACACATCAAGATGTAATCCAATCAACATGAAACTTTATATGCATCATATACACATCCAAATACACAACATATATGAAAACCCCCAAATTTGGAATTGGTCATGAACCCTAATTTTTCAATTTCTTCAAATTGGACAAATTAGACCAAATTGGTTAAATCAATTACTTTAATCATCTTTCTTCCATCCAATCAAAGTCTCAACACAATGAAACAACTCAAGATCAAATCTAGGTCATCTAAGAGTGGGTCAACAACTCTAGATTAGTTCCAAAACCATAAAAGAACACTTATTACTACAATAGCCATAAGCTTCCTTCATCATACATGCTTTACACTTTCACCAAAACTTCCATCATAAAAAACATAAAGAATAAAGAAAGGAATAACTCAAGAACATCATATGTTATAGCCTAGATCATAAGGAACAATTTCTTATCTAATAGTAAGTTGGAAAAAGTTACTAAATCCAAGCTTTTCTTAGTTTTTCCTTTTCTTCTTCACTTGCTTCCTTGGTTTTTCTTTAATGGAGTTTATGTCAAAGTGAATTAGGTTATCAATGAAGGTGAAATGAAAACAATTTATACTTAGGACAAAAAATGCCCTGGCCGAAATTGTGTATACATATATACCAAATTTCATTTCAATTTCATTTAACTTTACATTTAGTCAACTTGCATAAATATCTTATTAACACTTTATTAGATATTTAATTAAGTCAACAAATGCAACTAAGAATAATATAACTCTTATATTTAAGTGTTATGGCCGAATTTAATAGAAAATAAAGGAAAAAGATATTTTATGTTTCAAACAATTTTGAACAAATATCTTAAGAAGTCAAAATCAATTTGACAACATTTTCCTTTAATGTATAAGTCAACAATTGCAACTTATAATCATTTCCTAACTTTATCATTCGGTGATATATTTATATTTTAATTATATTAATCATTTAACAATTAAATAATTAAATAATTAATTAAATACAAATATATCAAATATATGTATTATATTTACTTTAAATATCTCAAATACATATATTGATGATATATGTCAAATACCTTTATTTGACTATTTATTAATGTGTATTTAATAATATCACATATTAAATACAAATACACATTAATTAGGAAATGACGGTTCGGCCCGTTCGCATGTATTTTTCGTTTAACGATTAAACGATTTATAAATAATCATCATTATTCATAAATGTTGCTCTAGTGCTCTACGAGTATGTTTCATTATTGAGACTCTCTAGATTCAGGTATATCCGTCACGAATCCAATTTCGTGTCCATAATCTATCCACCCGTAGATTATGACGATCACGGATAAACTAGCTGAATCATACAGGTCGAGGTCATTGCATACGTATAATCCCTCCGTCACAGGTATCCAGATAATCCCAGAGATATAGATGTAAACGTCAAATCTCTATAGGTATTATCTCGTCGACGTATCTATTAGCAATCTTTAAATAACACTCGGAACTTACTTCCGATGTATACTGTGGCCACAGATTTAACAGACTGCTAATTATATATGGACTACCTATGCTCTGTACACAGAACTGACGGATCCTATCTTGACACACACAGGATATCCTCAGGATCGATCCACACCCAACGAACAGGCGGAGGTCTGATCTAAATAGATCGGTGACGTGACTGCCATCTAAGTGTGGAGGATGTCTCATACATCCACAGTGGTGTCTCAAGTCGAATCTTCAGGAAGCGACCCAGAGATCCCTGGATATGTTGGCAGTAAATCCGGTCGTCAGACTATCCGAACACGTACGTACCTCGTACTACGTTTTTACCGATTTACGAGACATGGTTGGCTTCTAGCAAAGCGCCATGCCTACCCAATTCTCCAGAAATATTCTTAATGGAATATGTAATCTATATCAGGCGTAATATACGTAGTATTACGTATAGCGATCCAGTATCTGATGTCACATGCAAGGCCTAGGGCTGGAATAGTGTCTGCCTCGTATGAAGCATTTATCAGATTACTAGCAACTAGTCTCTTTTAATCGGATAATCATGACCAAGTCATATTATCCCGATGGTTGCAACACAATAGAGAACCAGTTCTGTATCCCTGCGTGATCATCATCTCCATATGACTGAAGTGATACTTTCGTCTTGACATCACACCCAATACACTACGATTCTCAATAAACCCAGAAGAGGCGTACACAGAACCTGTTAAAGCCCTGGACGACCAAAACCAAAGCGTATTGATTGTCGAAGTACTAGCGATGTAAGTCTCAGGTTAAGACCAAATACACATACCCTGATGTAGATTCCCATAGATACATAGTCATACTACCAATGGGATTCTGCGGGGTCTATCCAGAGCGAAGCTGTTTCCATACTATCGGTAAACACAACCTCCTATCACACTTGCATAAGTATCCAATACTTAAATATATGAGAACTATGTCATTACACTTCCATAACACGCACAAGTGCAATACTAGTCTATTCCGCATTATTGATGTCCAGTCTCGATAATACTACGACTAGGGATATTTAATGATTAAACCTTTATGGATTGATATTGTCTCATATCTTTTAATCCGGAACTAATCATAAGGACTTTTATCATTTATATATTTAAGTAATCAAATTACAAAATGATAAAATGCAATTTCATTGCTACATAATTAATTCGTACAAAAACCACAATGTCTTTTACAAATAGTGACGCTATGGGTCATAATTGTCTAACACCAACGAACATCTAGAGGCCAGACCATGAAAGGTTTCTGACATACATGACATCTAATTGTGGAGGATCTCACACAAAATCAATGTTATCTTATAGTCAAAGGATTACATATGCTACTCGACTTGAGGAGATTCCTTTTGACGGTGGTGTGTACTTCCAACTATTAGGAATCACCTGTGAGTCATTCAGTATTCACTCCAACGAATACCCACATGTCTATACGAGTTTCCAAATCTCATGGTACATCACGTTAAACCATTGGAACTCCAATTCCAATATACGACATGTGCTAGTCTTCTAGGTTATAGGAATTCCACCGTATTCCAAAACCAACGACTAGAAATATTTACTTTAAGAATAGTTTACACCTAGTGTCAAGACTATTCCAAGGTCGATGTCATTCTTAGCATATTGATACATCAATTTAATACGCGTAATGACAATACCATTAATAAGGTATGAAATGAAAAATTAGTTATTTTATTAATAAATAATAAAATATACAATTTGGATTGGCACTCCAAGCACCAACTCCATCAAACTCCCACTTGCTTAGTACAAATATGGATGGTACCGTAGTCCCATCTCCTCCACATATTTATCGAATAACTTAGGAGGTAAGGCCTTAGTAAGCGGGTCTGCTATGTTGTTTTGTCCTTGAACCTTCAAGACCACTATGCCTTTTCGTTCAATTATCTCTCTAATTACTCAGTATTTCCTTTCCACGTGTTTAGACTTGGAATGCGCCCTCGGCTCCTTAGCCTGCGCGATGGCTCCGTTATTATCACAGTATAATGAGATCGAATCAGCAATACTAGGCACAACGCCGAGTTCTGTGATAAAATTTCTAATCCAAACAGCTTCTTTAGCAGCTTCTGAAGCCGTTATAAATTTCGCCTCAGTGGTGGAATCAGCTGTTGAGCCTTGCTTTGAACAACGCCAACTAATTGCACCAGTGTTAAGGGTAAATATATATCATGATGTAGATTTTCTATCATCTGGATCTCCCTGGAAGTCGGAGTCTGTGTAACCCTTAACTTGTAGTTCATCTTCTCCATATATCAGAAACTTATCCTTGGTGCCTTTAAGATATTTTAGGATATGTTTCACGGCTGTCCAATGATCATTACCTAGATCAGATTGATATCGGCTGGTCACACTGACGCCGAAACTGATGTCAGGTCTAATACATAACATAGCATACATTATGCTTCCAATACAAGAAGCATATGACAAGTTAGACATCCTAACTATCTCTTCCTCAGTTTGAGGTGTCATTTTTCTTCGAAAGATGTATGCCTATAAATTCAGCTCGATTTCAGAATTCAAATCATGCCTTCCTTGAGTTTTGTAAGGACTCTAAGGATTGCATCTTGTGTGTTTTAGTTTTTTTTTTTAATTTTAATTTTAGTATTTTTAATTTTAGTATTTTTAATTATGCATTTTTACTTTTTGTAATAAAATTTTATTTACTTTTTTTTTTACTTTATGTTTTGTAGTTAATTTACCACTGGGGTAAAATGTGAAACATTTAATATAATTATCTAGGTATATCTCACTTAATTATAATTTATAAATTATAATTTAACCGGATTAATTAATGGCAGACTTTATTACCGCCTATATGGTCGGTCTGAATATAAATTACTTTATCGCCTATATGGCTGGTCTTTATGTGACAATTAATTACCGCCTATATGGCTGGTGTAGTTGGACTAAATGGATTACCGCCTATATGGCTGGTTTTAAATGTTTAACATTATTAATTCCTGAGAAAGCAGAATATAAAATAATTTATATATTATAATAAGTGAGATTCCTATATAAGAAATATTAAATGTGGATCCTCTAACCCCATCATTTTATTTTATTCTAGGGAAGTGATGAAACACAATATTACTAGGCTTAATAATTGATTTAATTATTTATTGGGTAATTCTGTAGTTTGTTTATTGATTCTTCAGCTTAATGCTTCTTGTTGTCTGATCACCAATAAGATTGATGTGGTAAACTTAAAATGAACTAGACATAGAGATTTTAAGTTTCAGCCTTAGATTCAATAGCCCACGATCTTCCTTGAGGATAGATAACCCTTTAATAGATTTTCTTACAGGATAGACATATACCTGTCGGGCGGGGGTAGCCATAATTGGAACTTGATCTTAATGAATCCAGGTAATTTGGTTGACATATACATATGGTTCAATTAGGTTATACTGGGTATTTACGTCTGACCATCGACATAGGCTTTTGCATATTTTCGTGTTCCAGCATAACAATCTGATTTATTACACATAGATAAGAGAATCAATTCATCTTTATAATAATATTGTGTGGAGTCACGACCCTAGATCTTTGAGTCTTTGTTATTTTCCTTAGTATTTTCTTTTGTTTATTTTATTTATTTTAATTAAGGAAATCCACATTCAACCAACCAATCAAACAATCATTCTATTCTCCCTATAATTAGATACCTGTAAATAAATAATATCAATAATTAATAACAACAGTAGGAATTAAGTCCTAGTGGGATCGATATTTTTATACTACTTGAACGATACGTGCGCTTGCGTTATACGTGTGTGTTTACGCCGGTCAAGTTTTTGGCGCCGTTGCCGGGGACTTATTTTTATTGAGTTATTAATTTTGAAGCTATCTAATTTACTTGTATCTAATTTTCTTTATTTTTATCTGTAATTTTTATTTCTTTATTTTGTTTTCAGGTGATTAAAAAAAATGGAACATTATTGGGAGATTGAAAGATTACGAGCTTTACTAGAAGAAGATACACCTCAAATCTGAGAGCAACGGTCCGGTTTTCTGAGGCCTGTTGTCCAGCCCAACAACTATCACTGGATGCCAGAACCAAACAATACCACATTTGCTCAACAAGACTCAATGGGGAGATGTGACATATGTAATGGTAACCACCCGAGAGATCATTGTGAGTATAACTCAATCCAGGGTGGCAGAGCTATCAAAATCCTTCATGGTATGAAGAACCATCATACTTTCCATCTTATCCACCATCTATATACGATCTTCACCAAGAACCAAAACCATCAGAGGAAGATCAGTTGATTCACATGCTCAAAGATTGGTTCGAGGAACATGAAGCTCAATTTGATGCACAAATTCAGAGTCAAGCGGCGTCTATATAGAGGATGATAGATCAAGTTAGACAATTAACATATAACCTGAATCACATATCTCACGGAGAAAATTCAAATAATATTGAAGAAGCCTTCGATTATTCTGAGATTCATCATGACATCATAACAGAGGACGAGGCTGAGCAGTATCAAGAATTAGAGGTATCAGTTCAGGAGCCTGAACCAACAAAGTCTCAATTTGATTTTTATTATTCTGACTTTGACGAGGATAAAGAAGCTGGGCTATTTGTACCAACTCCACCAATAAAGGAGGATGTAACTTTCTTTCCTCCAAATGAAGATCTTGGAGCTTCCATTGCACAAATGTTTGAAGAAGATCTACCTCAGCCAATCATTTCACTCAAATCAGAGAATGAAGACCTAAAAACAGACATAACTTTACATCCTCAGATTGACACTTATGGAGCATGCATTTCACATGTGACGGATGAAGAATTGAATACATAAATTTTAAAATACATATGTGAAGAAAAGTTGGAGCAAGAAGCAGAGCAAATGGAGGAGCAAATGTCTGAACTTATTGAGAATCCAATACATTCAGGTGAAACATCACTGTTTTGGGGAGTACAAATCAAAGATTTCACCCAGAAGCTTGACAGAATGGAACTCCCATTCCAAGTCAAGCACCATACAAGACCTCATGATTTTCTTTCTTTCTTTTCAGGAACCACTGGAGCAACAAAGGTTAAAAAGGTGGCACAAGCACTGAATGAGACAAAAGTCTTTTTGCCCCTTTACCGTTGGAAAAGACCCTTCAAAAGCAACGCACACGGGATTGTCTTTAATCGGACGTCCAAAATGACGTTGAAACCTCATTGGCGGATAGATTTCAGTCACGTCTGGCTGAGACGAAAAATTTAGCGCTAGTAGGGAGGCAACCCATGCACTTTGTTGTAATTTCTATTTTTATATTTTGTGTATACATGTTGTAGAGCTTTTAATTTTGTGTGTTATTTTTGTAGGGAAAATCTCAACCAAAGCATAAGACAGAAGGAATGGTGTTTGGAAAAAATAAGAGATAATTCATTAGCGATGGCTGAGTAAGGAATGGATTCTTGAGACGCATCCTAATGAATTTATACTAAGCAAATGGCGTATTGCGTACACAATTCCGTTGCCTTAATTATTGCTTTGATTTGCTTTTTTATTTTAATTATCTTTATTTTCGTAGACAGAATCCAGACTTTTTGACCGTTCACGATTTCTTTTATTGTTTAGCTAACAATCGTCCTTTGGAAGATACTAGTGCTATTATTACTCACTATTTTCAGGTGTTATAAATTCAACTCATCATTGCACTTTTGAAGACATCCAGAGTAAAACATGGAAGCTACTTCAAGAAGACGAGTTGAAAACATCTGTGTGTTTTGCGGTACTAGTGTTGGTACTAAGCCACAATACGTAGAAGCAGCACAAGAATTGGGTCGAGTCTTAGCTGCAAGGAATATGCACTTAGTATATGGCGGAGGCAATCTTGGACTAATGGGGATCGTTTCAAAGGCCGTACAGGAAGGAGGCAGTCACATTTTGGGAATCATCCCAAAACCCTTGGCAGAGGTAAATCTTATTGGACCATCAAACGGAGAGGAACTGATCGTGCCAGGTATGTCTGAACGATTAGTAGAAATGATTAACCATGCTGATGCTTTTATTGCTTTGCCAGGTGGCTTGGGCACATTGGAGGAAATTTTTATACTGTTATCTTGGGCGAAATTGAACATACACCAGAAACCAATTGAGCTGTTTAACGTTGATGGATTTTATGATTTTTTTTTGTGTTTCTTGATGATGCTCAGAGCAATGGGTTCGTGTCAAAACCTTTAAAATAACTCCTCTTCACTGCCAGAACTGTTCCGGATCTAATTGACCAAATCTTAGCCTATGAACCACAAATTGACCCGATATTTTCAAAGATAAATTGGTCCGAAGAAGATCGTGGTAAGAGGCGTCGGATTAATCTGGATCTTAACCTTTAATTTCCTGTAGAATTTCAGCTAACCAGTTATTGTCTTCTAAACTCTTCTTCTACTGTTTAAGACATTGGGGACAATGTCTCATTTAGGTTTGGG
>SKCR01054152.1:0-36863 GCA_019454045.1 Zanthoxylum bungeanum | reverse complement strand
CCGGCCGGCCATATCATTGTTGGGATGTATGTCCTAGAGCTGCATGTAATTTAAATGGATTTATATGTCTTAAAATAAAATGATGCATTATTCATTTTTCAAAGTGTTTGTTTAATTTTCGCATATTATAAATTATCTAGAATACCCTATATTACCTATGTGCCTTCAGACTTAGTGTATGAGTGTCATACACAAGAGGATTTAATTCTGAAGTTAGTAATCTTAAATAGTCCATAGAGAGCAAATAAAGCGGGTAATTTGTTTGTGATTTATCTATAGCTGCGGTCCATTCTATATTTGTATGGCGACATTAATCCGGGATCGTCCATGTAGAGACATGAGAATGGATGCACCTTGTATGATGTGATCAGATAGGACTGGACCTAGATGGAAATGATATTAATATAATATCCGTTAAACAAAGAAAGTCATTTCAATCTACTAGATGGTCATACGTTGGACAATTATGACCCATATCGTCACTATTTGTAAAAGACATTATGGTTTTTTGTATAAATTAACTGTGTGACAATGGAAATTGCTATTTAAATCATTTTTTAATTTGATTACTCGAATATATAAATGATAAAAGTCCTTATGATTAGTTTCGGATTAATAAGATATGAGACAATATCAATCCACAAAGGTTTAATCATTAAATATCCAAAGTTGTAGTATTATCGAGACTGGACATCGATAATGTGGAATAGACTAGTATTGCACTTGTGCGTGTTACGGAAGCGTAACAGCGTAGTTCTCATATATTTAAGTATTGGATACTTATGAAAGTATGATAGGAGGTTGTATTTACCGATGGTACGGGAACAGCTTCGCTCTGGATAGACCCCTCAGAATCCCATTGGTAGTATGACTATGTGTCTCTGGGAATCCGCTTCAGGGTAGGTGTATTTGGTCTTAACCTGAGACTTGCATCGCTAGTACTTGCGAAAATCAATACGCTTTGGTTTTGGTCGTCCGGGACTTTAACAGGTTCTGTGTACGCCTCTTCTGGGTTTATTGAGAATCGTAGTGTATTGGGTGTGATGTCAAGATTGAAGTATCACTTCAGTCATATGGAGATGATGATCACGCAGGGATATAGAAATGGTTCTCTATTATGTTGCAACTATCGGGATAATATGACAAGGTCATGATTATCCGATTATAGAGACTAGTTGCTTGTGATCCGATATATGCTTCGTACGAGGAAGACACTATTCCAGCCCAGGCCTTTCATGTGACATCAGACACTGGATCACAATACGCAATACTACATATACTACGCCTGTTATAGATTATATATTCCTTAAAGAATATTTCTGAGAATTGGGTAGGTACGATGTTTTGCTAGAAGCCAACCATGTCTCGTAAATCGGTAAGAACGTGGTACGAGGTACGCAAATGTTCGGATAGTCCGACGACCGGATTTATTGCCAACATATCCAGGGATCTCATGGGTCGCTTCTCGAAGATTCATTCACCGATGATGTATGACTCGAACATAATTAATCTGAGATTAATTAGAAGATAGAGAAAATTAATCTAGGATTAATTGCAGAAAGATTTTATCTGAGATAAAATTCTATTGAAGAGAGAGAGAACGATTAATTTAGAATTAATCGATAAAATAATATATTCGATATATTAAATGAAATTAGATTTCATAATGGAATTAAATTAGATTTAATTCGGGCGAACGAATTAATTTAATTTGGAATTAATTCGCGAGCGACTTTAATAATAATTTTGCGAGGCATGATTATTTAATTAAATTTGATTTAATTAAGTCGCAACAGAAATTAGTTTATTTCGGAATTAACAAACCCGAGCCCGGAATGTGTTTGCGGGCCCACTCGGATTTTGAATTAAAGTGGGGCCCACAAGTCACATCACTTGTCATCTCATCACTTTTTGGTGATGGACGTTAGTGAAGATTTTGGTGATGACTTCTAAAACACTCAAGCTTGATTTGGTGATGACTTTTTCCAAACTTTGATTTTGGTATATGGCTTTTGATTTTGGAAATTAAAAATTACAAGTCAACACATTTCACTTTTTCCTCTCTCTCTCATTGGCGTGAAAAGAGCTATCCCTCTCCAAATCTTGGCTTGGCCGAGAGTTACAAGAAGAACAAGGGGAATTTTGTTACAAATTTATCCATTGATAGCACATCAAAGATCATACAAAGGTGATAGGGAAACCTTTCCCCAGAGTTTGGAATCCATTCTTCAAAGCTTGGAGCTTGACACTCAACATTGGAGAAGCTTGACACTCAACATTGGAAGCTTGGAGCAACTTCAAAGGAAGAAAATTTTTTGAACTCTACACATCCTATAACCGATCTTTGTAAGTATAATTCCGCTATACTTCATTTCGTATTTACACTTCTTTCATGCTTAAAATGATCTTGGTTTGTTCATTAGAACCCAACAATGGTATCAGAGCCTATTTGAGCATGAAATTGAATTAGGGTTCTTAATCTAAAATTTGGGTATTTTTGATTTGAGCATGATTTAATCAAATTGTTTGTTTGAGTATGCTTAGATAATGTTAACTTAGAGTTATGCATGATCAATTTTATGAAAAATAATTAGATTAATTTCCCCAAATTATTAGGCTTGGCCGAATGACATGGTACCCTAAACTCATGGTGATTTTGATTTTTTAGACCATTGGATGTGTTTAAAATGTTTGGATATATTGATTTGTGATTTAATTGGATTGAAATCAAAATTAATGAAAAAAATCCCTAATTGCGGAAAATGAGTAAGCATGTTAATGACTTGATTTTGTTTCAATAATGTTGGACATATATTGATAATAATAAAGCATGATAATTATGTAAATTGGTATTTTGGAAATGTTATTTTGAATAATTAATTATGGCTATACACTTTAATTAATTAAATTGTGAAATTTGGAATATTAGAATTTAATTAATTAGGCTTAATTTGGAATTGGGCTAAAATTGTTGTATTTGGGCCTAATGGGCTTGGTTGGGCCACGTTGGTTTTAGGACAATTGGATTGGATCCAAATTGGGCCTAAAACCATTCCATTAAGTCCAAATAAAATAAATGGGCCTTTAAATAATTAATTGGGCCTAATGGGCCAAAATTAATTTGTGGCAAATGGTGATTCCTTATTGGGCTTTGGTTGCCAAAGTCCATGCCTTAATAAATTAATTGAAAGCCCATTGGACTTTAATTAAATTGATATTGGATGTTAATTGGGCTTTGAGACCCATTAAGATTAGATTTAGAATCTAAGTAGTAAAGACACATTAATAAAGTGTAATTATTTAATTTAGAATTAAATACAGAATTAGTATTGAATACAAATTAAATCGGATTTAAAATTGTAGTTCGATATAATTCAAGAATTCGTACTTTGAGTACTTTATTTATCGCGCCTTATTATGCTTTTAGAATGCATGTTTAATGGTGTATGATGAGACCTAATCAAAGATAATAAATTGGTTGCCAATTTACGCGAAAAACCCTCAACAAATATTAAGCGTTTTCCTTCCATTGAGTGATTCATTCTCAATATCCAAGATTGGCATTGGTTTGTTGGCCAAAGTCAAGACCTTTGTCCATCGCGGATGTGTTTTGAATCATGAAGGCTTTGTTCCATATCGTATGTCTTGCCCAAGTTGTGATTTTGTTGGCCAAAGTCAAGATCACTTCTGTTCATCGACATCGATTACGAAGCTTTCCAAAGTCAATGGGTCCCGCTTAACTGGAATCATTAAGCTTGTGAGCCAAAGCCAAAGCTTAGTTGATTCAGAGGAAAAGGTTAGGAAAATATATTGGATATATTGGCATATATATTGTATATATGTTTCGGACTTGGAGGTCCACCTACCGGATCTAGGAATTGGATGAAATCCAATTGATCTTAGAGATCTACCTAGTTAAATATCATACAGCTTGTTGGCCAAAGTCAAGGTTGTGTGTTATTTAACGGGATCCTAACCCACTAGGAAACTAGGTTTCCCGAGTACTCAACAGAGGTTAGAGGCTCGCCGAAAAATAGTGGGAGGCTAGTATTGAATTTGCAATTTCGTTAAAATACTTGCCAATATGCGCTTTCAAATTATTTCGTCAATTATATATTTATTAGTTGGACTAATATTTTAGTATTTTTTCTTGTAATAGTTGGATTGTACCCAAATATCGTTAATTGAATAGTTTGACTATTGCAATTAAAATGACTGGAAAGATCAGGGTTAGAGACATTATCATGGGCGAAAAGTCTTTAATGGCGCGAACTTTCCTGATTGGGATATGAACATCAGGATTGTCCTAGGGGCTGAGAGGATGCTCTATACGATAGAGAGTCTTCTCGGGCCTAAGCCCGAAAATGAGCAGTCGCTTGAGCTTTAGCTTTGGAAGACTCATAGCGATGACAACTCAACTGCTCAATCCGTCATGCTCGCTGCGATGACCCCTCAATTTCTTCGCCAAAACAAGGGATTGGATCCTTATACTATGATGGCAAAATTGAAGGACCTTCATCGATCTAACCTTAGATCACAAAAGTATGAATTGCAGAATAAGCTCTTTCGCTCACGAATGTCAGGGGGTACATATGTTGAGCACCATGTGTCACAGATGATTGCTGACATTGAAAAGCTAGGTCAGCTAGGCATAACCTTTGAGGCTGAGACTTCTATAGATTTGATCTTGCAGTCTCTTCCTGACAGCTGGAGCGGGTTCATCATGAACTACAATATGATGAACCAAGACCATACTCTTGGAAAGCTGATGGCAATGTTGCGTGAAGCAGAAAAAGAGCTATTGAAGGGCAAAAATCACGAGGCACACTTCGCTTCAACATCTCAGTCTCCGAGGGCTTGGCCTAAGGCAACTGGAGGTGTAAAGAAGAAGAAGAATAAGAAGAAGAAGAAGAAGGGCAATGCCAAATCGTTAAAGTCTTCTGGGAAGGCAAAAGACAAATCCCAAGATGTATGCCTGCAGTGTAGCAAGCGGGGTCACTGGAAGCGTGACTGCCGTGAGTATAAGGCACTCATGAAGGAAATCAAAGCGGGCAAGGCACCAGCTTCAGGTATGTTTGTTATAGAAATAAACATGTCTACTACTAGTTTTAAAAATTGGATTTTTGATTCTGGTTGTGGTACTCATATATGTACTGATGTGCAAGATCTGTGGATTAGCAGGAGACTGGCCTCAGGAGAGATTGACCTTCGCGTTGGAAATGGGACTAGAGTCGTGTTAGTGTTCCTAGAACATGCCAATGATCTAATAAGCAAGAAAAGGTGTTCATAAATTCAAAGTAAGTTGCGGAATTACTTACATTGAATGGATTTGAGCTTTTAAAATTTTGAGAAGAGATCTCCAAGATCCAAGCTTTAAGTGATGATTCCAACTCTAGAAGTAGTTTCCCTATCACCTTAGTTGATTTCTCCAAGTGCTAGCTTTGTTGATTTTGCCACAAAATCAAAGAGAGGAGAAACTCAAGTTCACGCCCAAAGAAGAGTATTCTAGGGTTTCCATTTTGTTCCAAGTGTGTTTTTGTGTGATGCATACACAAATGAGAGAGAGAGAAGGTTTTTTGGTAAAATCCATTTTACCCTTTTCACCTAAACAAGGTGGTTGGGTAAATGGTTTTGCCAAAACCATTCCAAGGTGGTTGGAAAGTGGATGGTATGGCATAAATGCCAACCACTCTCCCAACTACCACATTTAAAGTGGGCCCCACATTTGAATATGTTGGCAGTAAATACGGTCATGTTGGCAGTAAATACGGTCATCGGATTATCCGAATACGTGCGTACCTTGTACCATGTTGACCGGCGTAAACACACACGTATAACGCAAGCGCACGTATCGTTCAAGTAGTATAAAAATATCGATCCCACGAGGACTTAATTCCTACTGTTGTTATTAATTGTTGAATCTATTTATTTACAAATATCTAATTAAATGGATAAGAGAGATATTGTTTGTTTGATTGGTTGATGGCTTTACTAAATAAATAAATAAATAAAAAGACAAAAGAAAATACTAAAGAAAATACAAAAGACACAAAGATCTAGGGTTGTGATTTCTTCCAATACCATTTTAAAGATGAAGTGATTATTATATAGATGGGTAAACATTGATTTATTAACCTGGAACACGAAATTATGCGAAAGCATCTGTCGATGGTCAGACACAAATACCCAGTGTAACCCAATTGAACCATATTCCTATGTCAACCACATTATCTGGATTCATTAAGATTGAGTTCCAATTATGGCTACCCTCGCCCGACAGGTATATTCCTATCCTGTAAGGAAATCTATTAAAGGGTTATCTATCCTCAAGGAAGATCGTGGGCTATTGAGTCTAAGGCTTAAACTTAAAATCTATGTCTAGTTCATTTTAAGTTTACCTAATCAATTTTATTAATGGCCAATTAATAAAAAGCATTAGATTAAAGACTCAATAAATAAATCTTTATAATACCCAACTATAATCTAACCCTTATAAACTGGTGATATTGAAATTCATCACAACCCCAGATAACTATTTAGTTACAACACATAACTAGGACTAATAACTGAAAAATAAAAGACATAAAGAAAAATACTGAAAAATAAAAGACATAAAGTAAAAGTAAAATAAATGCTAAGGTAAAAGGAATTACTTTTACTACTACTTATTTAGAAATCTCCCATAAAATAATATATAAACTTGTTATATATTACCAACCGACCAATCTGGCGGTATCCTGATTAAGTCAAATTAAGTCCAACAAGCCATATAGGCGGTAATATTGTCCATAATCCAGCCATAAAGGCGGTACCAAAATAAATTTACCAACCGACCAATCTGGCGGTATCCTTGATTAGTCAGGTTTAAACCAGATTAAATTGAATTGCCAACCGACCAATATAGCGGTATCCTTTATTAATCAGTATTTTAAATAGTGAATATATTATTTTTAAGGGAGATTAATCTAAATAGTAACAGTAAAAGAATTACCTTTCACCCTAGCTTGGGAAATTACCTCCTCATTACTGAAAAGTAAAAACTGAAAAATTAAAGAAAGAAAAGTATTGTGCGTAAAAGTAAATGCGGAAAGTAAAAACTGAAAAGTAAAGAAAAGAAAGTGCGAAACTGAAAATTAATTACTGAAAACTAAAAATAAACAAACTAGATACAATCTTCTTATTATTCTTAAGAATTCCAAAGAAGAAAGTATGAATTTTACAAATGAAATGGCTTGGTATTTATAGGCAAAATTTTGCCACCATCAAATCATCAATCAATTTCTCCACCAATTACATTATTAATTTCTCCACTAATTACTCCACCAAATCCATAATTGCTCCACTAATTCTTATCTTGTTTGGTGTTGATTTGATAATTTTTATTATTATTATTAATTAATTAATATTTTTCTTTGAAAATGATTGATAATGACTTTTAATAATTACACTCCACACACTTCTGGATGGTTCATCAATTTCGGTCATGAAATCTTCAGAATTCGAAAATATTTTCTCTTTCAAGTTGTAGATCTTTGAGTCTTCTTTAATCTGGAACTTGAATCAGCTCAATCCGATATCTGAGTAAAACGTTATGCCCAAATACGACAGATGCACAAAACTGGAATTTCCAAAACTGCACTTCGTCAAAACGCCCTTTCAAGTTTCCAATCTCCAAAATTAATATATCAAGTCCAATAATTGCCCTTATTTGACCATATTTCATCCTAAATGATTTCATTGAGACCCGATATTATTTTATCTGCAAAAAAACTAAAACATATCAAAACATTCATCAAACCCGAGAAACTAAACAAAATATTAAGTAAAAGGGGCGGTAAATATTGATATATTTTCCGCTCATCACACCCCCAAACCTAACATTTTGCTAGTCCTCGAGCAAAACAACAAAATAAATTAAAATTAAACTAAGCCACTTTCGTAGGGATCACGGTTGCATTTAGCATATGCAACAAGCCTTTAAACCCCTAGGTGTCCCTAGTGGACGAGTTGTAGTCTCGTGAGGGCTTACAGCAACGATACCCACAAACGTTTTACAAAAGTAAAAAGATAGTAAAACTAATGCACACAAAAGCAAAAGACAAGCGAAAAGAGAATAAAGTAGTGACTAATCAGGTGAAACTTCTACTCCAAGTTACTAGTTGTTTTGTTTCATTCTAAATTACCGAATAAGTAAATTCTCCGATTATTTTTACCATTCTCCATATACACAGCCAACAAAATATTAATCAACTCATTTTTGCCCACAACAGTCATAAGTGCAGTTGATAAGAGAGTAATATTTTTGTCCTAAAGTTTTATCAGATTTCACACCTTTTTGCAGCAATGGAATAATTTTCTGATTTTTCTGATTTTTTTTCTTTGATTTTCTCTATTTTTTTATTTATATACAATATCTTCCATCTATGTAGCGAGTGTTGGGTCGGTGGCTCCCAAACCAGTTGGCTTTAGGGCACCAGGTGTTAAGACACCCCTACGGACTTAATTACCCAGACTTCAGATATATATATTTTTGCAGCATCTTTGATCCATGTAACGAGCTTTGGGCCAATGACTCCCAAACCAGTTGGTTTTAGGGCACTAGGTGTTAAAACACCCTTACAGACTTAATAACTCGGATCTCAGACGTTTTTTTTTTTTTTTTTTTTTTTTTCTCCATTGCTTTTTGAGATGCTTCCTCCAATTAAACTAGAGCACTGAATATTACAAACTTTTCATTTTAGCTCATGTCCGTATGTTACTATGCATATTGATAATATCTGTCAACTGAGCATATAAGATTCATTTTAGTCAGTTTTATGGAGAATTCACAAATTAAATAATTCAAATGAAATAAACAAAAATTAACTTGTTTCAAAATAGGTTTGAGATACGTATCAGGAGTGGAAACTCCTTACTCAGCTATCTTTTACCAATTTCACCTTTTTAGTCAAAAATAAAAAACACAAAAACGCAAAATTTTTTTGTAATTTTTGAAAATTTTTCAATTTTTTTTTGTATTTTTCGAAAAATTTTGGACTAAAAAATAAAAATAACACACAAACTAAAAAAAATAAATAAATAAATAAAGTACTGATAAACTAATTCCATCCCCCAAACCTAAATGAGACATTGTCCCCAATGTCTTAAACAGTAGAAGAAGAGTTTAGAAGATAATACCTGGTTAGCTGAAATTCTACAGGAAATTAAAGGTTAAGATCCAGATTAACCCGACGCCTCTTACCACGATCGTCCTCAGACCAATTTATCTTTGAAATGATAGGGTCAACTTGTGGTTCATAGGCTATGAGTTGGTCTATTAGATCCGGAGCAGTTCTGGCAGTGAAGAGGAGTTCTTTCATAGGTTTTGACACGAACCCATTTCTCCGAGCATCATCAAGAACACACAAAGAAAATCATAAAATCCATCAACGTTAAGCAGTCCAAGCGGTTTCTGGTGTATGTTCAGGTTCGCCCAAGATAGAACTATAAAATTTCCTCCAATGTGCCCAAGCCACCTGGCAAAGCGATAAAAGCATCAGCACGGTTAATCATTTCTACCAGTCGTTCAGACATACCTGGCACGATCAGTTCCTCTCCGTTTGATGATCCAATAAGATTTGCCTCTGCCAAGGGTTTTGGGATGATTCCCAAAACATGACTGCCTCCTCTTGTACAGCCTTTGAAACGATCCCCATAAGTCCAAGATTTCCTCCGCCATATATTAAGTGCATATTCCTTGCAGCTAAGACTCGACCCAATTCCTGTGCTGCTTCTATGTATTGTGGCTTAGTACCAACACTACTACCGCAAAACACGCAGATGTTTTCAACTCGTCTTCTTGAAGTGGCTTCCATATTTTTTTTTGTATTTCTTTTTCAACTCTGGATGCCTTCAAAAGTGCAATGACGGGCTGAATTTTATAGTACCTGAAAAAGGGTGAGTAATAATAGCACAAGTATCTTCCAGAGGACGATTAGTAGCGAAATAATATCGTGATAGTCAAAAGGTCTGGATCCTGTCGGAGAAAATAAAAGAAAACAACAAAACAAATCACAATTATTAAGAAAAGACAAAGAGATATAATATTTACAAGAAAAGTAACGGCTTGATTGACGTCTATGCGTCAGGGACAAGCTTCCCATCCAATTTTCTTATAAATTGGCAAACAGGGTCTTTTTGAGTCAGATTCCCGAGACTTAATTGTTGTCTTTCTTTTTGGAATTGTGTATGTAATTTGCGAATGGCATGTGAACATATCCACTGGGATGCGTCTCAAGAGTTGAAGATATTCATCTAAAGACTCCTTACTCAAGCCATCCCTAATGAATTTAATTTTGTCTTCACGATTATCAGACACCATTCCTAAAGAACGACAACGAGTGTTGCAATTAAATCGTGCACATTTGAAACAAACACCCATTTGCTTAGCTCTACGTTTCTTTGCATAGGTGCTTCTTCCTTCCAACCAGGCAAATGTGAATTACAAGAGTCAGAAGACTCACCTGCCAATCGGACTCGTGCTTCAATTACCCAACGAATATCATTAGGAATCCATGGATTGTCATAACCTCATCCGTTCCAAGCGAGCTTTGTAAACTTTCATCAGAGATTTTTGAGGGAGAGAAGGAAATTGCTTGCGAAGATTTGCGAGAGCTTCTTCCATCTTGAATCTGGCAAAAAAAAACAAACAAAATAAATCACACAAATCACAATATATACACAAATTGCATGGGTTGCCTCCCTGCTAGCGCTAAGTTTAAAGTCGTCAGCCAGACTGACTTCTCGAACGTTAAGCTGGATCTGAAAGTGTAACACTTTCTTTTTGTCGCTCAAATGATTCTCCCCAGTAGTGCTTGACACGCTTGTTTTAACCTTGAAAGTTTTGTTAGCGTCAGGATCATGTATCTCAACGGCTCTATTTGGTAAAACTTTGGTGATCACAAATGGACCTGACCACCGTGATTTTGGCTTCCATGGGAAGAATTTCACCCTTGATTTGTTTAACAGTACCTTCTGCCCTGGTTCAGTTGTATGCGCACTAACTTCTCATCATGTCTTTTCTTGCCCTTTTCTTTGTACAATTTGGCATCTTCAAAAGGCTGATTGTGAAATTCCTCCAATTCGTTGAGCTGGTGGAACTTTTTCTCTTCTGTTGCTTGTAGTGCAAGAATTGGCTCTTTCAGTGCAAAAGACGCTTTATCTTTAGGCTCCACAGGCAATTGACATGTTTTAAGTTTGTCAGTAGAACTTTGTCTTTTATCAGAGTTCTGAATGGTACTGTGTATCACATCGAGTTGGAAACATTCCTCATTCTTTTCATCATCTGGAAAATTAATGGCCTTGAAAACATTGAATGTTACTTCTTGGTCCTGTACCCTCATGGTTAGTTCTCCTTTTTGTACATCAATAATGGTTCGACCTGTAGCCAAGAATGGTCTCCCGAGGATGATTGGCACGTCTGCGTCTTCCTCCATATCAAGGACAATAAAATCTGCTGGGAAAATGAATTTGTCAACCTTGACCAGCACATCCTCAAACCTCTCGCTCTGGAAATACGAGCGTTCTATCAGCAAGTTGCAGTGAGACTGAAGTTGGCATTGTTTCTCCAATCTGTAATTTCCTGAAAATAGAAAAAGGCATCAAGTTAACACTCGCACCTAAATCACACAAAGCCTTACCAAAGTTATGTTCTCCTATGACGCAAGGAACAGTGAAACTGCCAGGATCTTTCAACTTTGGGGGAAGTTTCCTCTGAATGATAGCACTGCATTCTTCTGTTAATGCTACTGTCTCGTAATCCCCAATCTCCGCTTTCGTGAAAGAATATCTTTCATGAATTTGGCATAGGTGGGCATTTGTTCCAACGCTTCTGCAAATGGAATGTTGATATGCAGCTTTTTGAAGATCTCCAGAAACCGGGAAAATTGCTTGTCCAATTTGTTCTTCTGAAGACGTTGAGGAAAGGTGGAGGTGGAGTGATCTGTTCTTTTTCCTTTGCTTCTTTTTCTTCCATCTGTTGCTTTGTTTCTTTTGGAACTTCCTCAGCAGTTGAATTTGACTCCAACATCTTTGTTGATTTCAGTACCGCTTTTTAACATGATGGCATGACATTGTTCCTTCCCCATGTTTCTTGGATTTGGCTCTCTGTGTTGCTGGGAAGGGTACCTGGCGGTCTGTAACTCTGAGCATTGCCAGTTGTCCAATTTGATTCTCCAGTGCTTTGATAGAGGCTGAATGGCTTTGAAATATAGTATCATATCTTGCTGCTTGAGAGTCGTGTTTTGCTTCCATCTTTTTCAAGTAGGTCAACACTTCTGTTATTCCTGATTCATTTGCCTGCTCCTGGATTTTGTTATGTTGCTGGAATTCAGGTGGATAGTTCTGCTGTTGGCCTGAATTGTTGCTCCATGATAAATTAGGATGATTCCTCCACCCTGGGTTGTAGGTGTTGGAATATGAATTGTCCCCTTGTCTGTTGAAATTGTTGACATAATTCACCGTCTCTTCATGTTGGTTTGGTTCTGGTGCTCCTCCATATGGTGAACTTGTGGATCCAGCGATGTTCACAACTTGCGTGCTAAGTGTTTCTAGACATTTGCATATCTGATCCAGCCTGGTATTCACTGCTGTGTTTGCTCCAAATTCATAAATTCCTGCAATTCTTTGGATCATGCTCCTTTCTGTTGGCCACAAGGAATTGTTGTTGGCCATTTCTTCGATTAGGTCCCAGGCTTGATCTTCTCTTTTGCCATCAAGGCTCCTCCAGCAGCAGCATCGATTGTGGTTCTCATTATTCCAGAAAGTCCATTGTAGAAGGTCTGAACTTGTACCACTTTGGAATCTCATGGTGAGGACATTTCCGGAGTAAATCTTTGTACCTTTCCAAGCTTCGCAGAGGGATTCTGAATCTTGTTGTACAAAGGATGTGATGTCATTCCTCAATTTTCCGGTTCTGGCTGGTGGAAAGTACTTTTGCAAGAAATTTGGTGGCTAAAGTGTTCAAGTTGTGATAGAAACCGCTGGTAGTGAATGTAGCCAAGCTTTATGCTCGTCCTTCAGGGAATATGGAAAAACTCGCAGTCTCATTGCTTCTTCTGATTCTCTGTTGTAGTTAAAAGTGCCGCAAACTTCCAGGAAGTGTTGCTGATGTGGGAATTAGGATCTTCAGTTGCATTCCCCCCGAACTGAACTGATCGCTGAATCATCTGAATGCATGTTTTGATGTCACACGCATTTGCTGGTAAGGAGGAAGTACAATACAGGAAATGAGTCTGTCAACCACCGAAATGGTTCTGTCTCGAATGGGAATTGGTGGTGCAACGTTGCAAGGTCAAGTTCAGGTTCCATTTGACAAAAGCTTTTTGGCCTTCTCGCCTTTCCCTTCTCAACTGTCTGATGGTTCTTTCAATTTCTGGGTCAAGCGGTCGGAGTTCAAAGTTTCCGGTTCGTCTCATGAAGTTTCTGAGAACCTGAAACACAAGAAAACAAAAACAATAAGTAAAAAGAAATTAGATACAAGTAACGTATCTAACCCCTAAACTAATAGTAAAAGATAAATTCGTTCCCCGGCAACGGCGCCAAAAACTTGACCGGCGTAAACACACACGTATAACGCAAGCGCACGTATCGTTCAAGTAGTATAAAAATATCGATCCCACGAGGACTTAATTCCTACTGTTGTTATTAATTGTTGAATCTATTTATTTACAAATATCTAATTAATGGATAAGAGATATTGTTTGTTTGATTGGTTGAATGGCTTTACTAAATAAATAAATAAATAAAAAGACAAAAGAAAATACTAAAGAAAATACAAAAGACACAAAGATCTAGGGTTGTGATTTCTTCCAATACCATTTTAAGATGAAGTGATTATTATATAGATGGGTAAAACATTGATTTATTAACCTGGAACACGAAATTATGCGAAAGCATCTGTCGATGGTCAGACACAAATACCCAGTGTAACCCAATTGACCATATTCCTATGTCAACCACATTATCTGGATTCATTAAGATTGAGTTCCAATTATGGCTACCCTCGCCCGACATGTATATTCCTATCCTGTAAGGAATATATTAAAGGGTTATCTATCCTCAAGGAAGATCGTGGGCTATTGAGTCTAAGGTCTTAAACTTAAAATCTCTATGTCTAGTTCATTTTAAGTTTACCTAATCAATTTTATTAATGGCCAATTAATAAAAAGCATTAAGATTAAGACTCAATAAATAAATCTTTATAACACCCAAACTATAATCTAACCCTTATAAACTGGTGATATTGAAATTCATCACAACCCCAGATAACTATTTAGTTACAACACATAACTAGGACTAATAACTGAAAAATAAAAGACATAAAGTAAAAATACTGAAAAGTAAAAGACATAAAGTAAAAAGTAAAATAAATGCTAAGGTAAAAGGAATTACTTTTACTACTACTTATTTAGAAATCTCCCATAAAATAATATATAAACTTGTTATAATATTACCAACCGACCAATCTGGCGGTATCCTGATTAAGTCAAATTAAGTCCAACAAGCCATATAGGCGGTAATATTTGTCCATAATCCAGCCATAAAGGCGGTACCAAAATAAATTTACCAACCGACCAATCTGGCGGTATCCTTGATTAGTCAGGTTTAAACCAGATTAAATTGAATTGCCAACCGACCAATATAGCGGTATCCTTTATTAATCAGTATTTTAAATAGTGAATATATTATTTTTAAGGGAGATTAATCTAAATAGTAACAGTAAAAGAATTACCTTTCACCCTAGCTTGGGAAATTACCTCCTCATTACTGAAAAGTAAAAACTGAAAAATTAAAGAAAGAAAAGTATTGTGCGTAAAAGTAAATCGCGGAAAGTAAAAACTGAAAAGTAAAGAAAAGAAAGTGCGAAACTGAAAATTAATTACTGAAAACTAAAAAAAAAACAAATAGATACAATCTTCTTATTATTCTTAAGGAATCCTTAGAAGAAAGTATGAATTTTACAAATGAAGGCTTGGTATTTAGGCAAAATTTTGCCACCATCAAATCATCAATCAATTCTCCACACCATTACATTATTAATTTCTCCACTAATTACTCCACCAAATCCATAATTGCTCCACTAATTTCTTATCTTGTTTGGTGTTGATTTGATAATTTTTATTAATTATTAATTAATTAATATTTTTCTTTGAAAATGATTGATAATGACTTTTAATAATTACACTCCACACACTTCTGGATGGTTCATCAATTTCGGTCATGAAATCTTCAGAATTAGAAACTATTTTCTCTTTAAAAGTTGTAGATCTTTGAGTCTTCTTTAATCTGGAACTTGAATCAGCTCAATCCGATATCTGAGTAAAACGTTATGCCCAAAATACGCCAGATGCACAAAACTGGAATTTCCAAAACTGCACTTCGTCAAAACGCCCTTTCAAGTTTCTAATCTCCAAAATTAATATATCAAGTCCAATAATTGCCCTTATTTGACCCATATTTCATCCTAAATGATTTCATTGTGACCCGATATTATTTTATCTGCAAAATAAACTAAAACATATCAAAACATTCATCAAACCCGAGAAACTAAACAAAATATTAAGTAAAAGGGGCGGTAAATATTGATATATTTTCCGCTCATCACATGTGCTTACCGATTTACAAGACATGGTTGGCTTCTAGCAAAGCACCGTGCCTACCCAATTCTCCAGAAATATTCTTACTGGAATATATAATCTATATCAGGCGTAGTATACGTAATATTGCGTATTGCGTTCCAGTATCGGATGTCACGTGCTAGGCCTGGGGCTGGAATGTGTCTGCCCCGTACGAAGCACTTGTCGGATGTCTGGTAACTAGTCTCTATTATCGGATATACATGACCTAGTCATAATATCCCGATGACTGCAATACTTAAGAGCACCAGTACCGTATCCTACGTGACATCATTTCCACTATGACTCGAGTGATACTTCCGTCTTGACATCACACCCAATACACTGCGATTCTCAATATACCCAGCAGAGGCGTACACAGAACCGGTTAAAACCCTGTATGACCAAAACTAAAGCATACCGATTGTCGCAAGTATTAGCGATGCAAGTCTCAGGTTAAGACCAAATACACCTACCCTGATATCGGACTTCCATAGACATATAGTCATACTACCAATGGAATTCCGATGGGTCTATCCAGAGCGAAGCTGTTTCCGCAGCATCGGTAAACACAACCTCCTATCACAATTGCATAAGTATCCAATACTTAAATATATGAGAACTATGCCGTTGTGCTCCCACAACGCGCACAAGTGCAATACTAGTCTATTCCGCATTATCGATGTCCAGTCTCGATAATACTACGACTAGGGATATTTAATGATTAATCCTTCGAGGACTTATACTGTCTCATATCATCTCAATCCAGGAACTAATCATAGGGACCTCCTATCATTTATACATCTAGGTGATCTAATCACAAATGATAAGAGCGCAATCTCTTTGTCACATAGTTAATTTGTACAACAACACCATGATCTGTACAAATAGTGACGTTATGGGTCATAACTGTCCAACAATCTCCCACTTGGCCTATAGCCAGTCACTCGAGTGTCATACACTCGAACTATGTACGGTTCGCTCAAACTGCTTTGGAAAGGCTTTCGTCAGTGGATTTGTATGATTATCGTCTGATGCAATTCATTCGATCATCACATCGCCACGATGTATGATCCGAACGAATTAGATGAATAGTCAAAGTATATATCTGGATCGTTGATGAGACCATTAATTCTTTAGCTTGTGTTGACGCCTAGCTCAGCTGCTAATATAACTATATCTAATCTAATTAGATTTATCGTCGACCCAAATGGCTTCTATTGCTGCCTCAGCAGCAGCAATAACCCGCATTTGTTATTTATTCGGTAACAGCATCTTGCTTGGAAGATTTCCAGCTTACTGTACCGTTATTCAAACTGTATAGTACCTTTTAGTGACTTAAAGTCATTTTTATCGGTTAGGAAACTTGCCGCTGTGATCCCAGTCACTTCAAGTTCTTCTTCTCCATAGATTAAGACATCATCCTTAGTTCTCTAAGATACTAACGGATGTTCTTAATATCAATCCAGTGACTATCACTTGGAATGACCTGTTTGTGAATCCATATGCTCAAAGCAAATGAGACACTAGGTTGCGTACATTTTTCAATGTATGAGTTCTCGAAGAGTGTCAATAACCTCTAGATCTAACTCAGTAGATCTTTATTCCTAGAATAAAGGTTGTTACTCCCAAGAATTCTACGGAGAATTTTAATGAAAGCCAAGCTTTCACCGATCGTTATATGGGAATATCATTTCCAAGAAATGACATATCATCATTAATTAGGACATCATTGTCAGTGTGCTCCCACTAACCTCCTTATATACACAAGAATCATTTCGTTTTGAATTAAGTCATACACCATTATGATTACATCAAAACGTTAGTTCCAAGAACGTAATGCTTACTTTAATCCCTCTATGGATCGAATAACCTGCAAACCTTGTTTGCTAGTTTTGGTATGACAAAGCCGCCAGGGCGTTGTAAACATCCTCCAAAAGGTTTCCTTTTCAAGAAAGCGATTTTTCGGTTCAGCTGCCATATTTCATAAATGAAACATGCAGCATCAGCAAGCATTATCCAAATGGATTTAACGTGGCAACATGTAAAATATTTCGTTGTAATCAACACAATGTTGATAATGATACTTTTCCGCTAAAAGCCTAGCTCAGTACGTTGGTATGATGCCATCCACGTGTGTCTTCCTTGAAGACTTATATAGTACCAATAGGCACAATGCCTTGCGGTACAATAACTAGTGTCCAAACATAGTTGATATACATGGAATCCATTTCGGACTCATGGCACTTTGCCATGATAGGGAGTTGATACCTTGTATCACTTCCTCATACGTAGTCAGTTCGTATTCCCCAATAAGATTGACATCTTTATGAGGTGAGATCAGAAACCCATACCCAGGTTGTTTTCTGACTCTCTCCGACTTACGTGGTTCTTGTGTATTCAAAGATTACTGGTACAGTTTCATCCTTGATGAACTGTTTGTGTTCCATTAAGGACTTGGTGCCTTGAACAGTATAACTCTGATTTTTCATCGAGTTTTACTATCCTCCCACTTACCACTGCATATCGGTATTCCTCTTAGGAAAACCGCATGGTGAGCAACAATTACATTGTTCTCAAATGAGTTGTATAAGTAATATACTTTGGTTTCCCTACGATAACCTACAATTGGCACTTATCCAATTTGGGTTCTAGTTTGGTATCATCCAAACATATGCCCAGCATCCCAAATCTTCAGGCGTGAGAAAACCTAGTTTCTTTCCTGTTCATATCTAATATGAAATCTGTCAAACAGATTTTCATGGAACCTTATTCAAAATAAGTATTGCGCTGTTAAATGCTTATCCTTTGAAGGAAAATGGTAGCTCAGAGCGACTCATGATTAACCTTATCATGTCCACCAAAATTGGTTTCTCCGTTCGGACACACCGTCAAATTGACGTATTCCAGGAGGAGTCCTCATTGAAAGAATACTATACTCTTTCAAGTATATGAGAAACGTATTGCTGAAGTATTTTAAATCATGGTCAAACCGTGATGTTTTAATACTTTAGCTGATCTGTTCGTCTATTTCGTGTCGAAACTCCAAAAGTTTCTGATTTGTGTTCTTCAAAAGAAACACAACCATAACGCGATGCCACATCCGTAATGGTCACGAAATATTTATATCCACCTCTAGCCTAGCTAGACATGGGCCCACTAACGTCACTATGAACAAGGGCTAATAGATCGGTGGAACTTACACTTTTACCAAGTAAAGGTGTTTTAGGTACTTTACCTAATAAACTAGATTCGTAGACATCATTGAATGGAATCAAATCCGTCCTAGTATCCATTATTCAAAAGTGTGGATATACGAGTCTTGTTTAATGTGTCCCAGACAGCACTGCCACAAATAAGTCTCATCTGATCAAATCAGTTTGAGCTACTTGTTTGTCATGTTATATGTTTGAGATTTATTTATATTCAAAATATAAATACTTTTATTCACATGTAATGTGTTTATCTCAACATCATCTTTATATAATAAAACACTTTAGTGTTCTAGAATATAAGGCACACTCGCAACGAGTTATACTCGATATAGAGATAATATTTCTAGTCAAACTAGTTATATTATAACAGTTTCCTAATTTAAGTACACACCCAAATGGTAGTTCCTATAACTTAGGTATCTGCGGTTGAAACAGCGACTGTCGTCCCGTTTCTGATTCGCAGATTAATCTCAACTGAAGTCAATATCCTGCTCACAGCAGATTCTGCACATCAATGCATATTTATGTATCACACTAAGTATCTAAAATCCAATTTTAATACTAGTAGTGAACATATTTATGACAAACATATTTGAAGTCAGAACCTTGTCATGTCTTCTATTCCTTCATGTCTGCTTTGTCCATACGGCAGTCATGCTTCAATGACCCCGTTTGCCACAAGTTAGGTAGACATCTTGGGATATGTCCTTTATCTTCCTAGAAGATTATAATGATTTTGCCTTTGCCCTTTTCATATTCCAGAAGTCTTTGGCCAAGCCTTGGCCTTCTAGAATATCGAAGTAGGGTGCGCCTTGCGCTTCTTGCCTTATTGCAAACTTTGACTTTGGTCTCCTTGAGAATAGTCATTAACTCTCCAAGAGTTGTTTATTGCAATTCAATACTTCTAAGATCTAAGAATAGATCTATGAAGATCCTTCAATTTCATTATCATACTTTAAGGATCTAATCCTTACTTCTGATTAAGAAATTAAGGAGTCATTATGGCAAGCATAATGGATTAAGCATTAAAGTTATCATCACATGAATCTTCCAAAGATCATGCTCTACTATTTTCTTAACTCCGGGCTTAGGCCTAAGATGTTATTTTATCAAATAAAGTAACTTCTTAGTTTCAGAACTATCCTGAAATTTATTCCCAATTTGAAAATTAAAGTCGTCTAAACACATTTTCTCTAAGATAATGTTTCAAACATTAATCTTTCAATTTAATCTTGATTCTAATAGTCCAACTATTTAATCAACGATTTCAGGTACAATCTAATGTAATGATTACTATAGTCTAACTATATAACTTATTACAATTTTATTGGTTAAAATCAAATATATATTGATTACTATAATCCAATTATATAATCATTATAAATGATTGGTAAAATTCAAATATATTGATTACTATAATCCAATTATATAATCAACTATAATTGAAGGGTAAAATTCAAATATCTATTGATTACTATAATCCAATTATATAATCAACTATAAATGAAGTAGTTTGAATACAGTCTAACTGTTAAATTAAAACAACTATTAAATATTAGTCCAACTAACATTTAATTTATTTGACGAATGATATTTGATTGAGCACGTATGGCAAGAATCTAAACGAATATTGCAAATTTAATTCTTGCCTCCCACTAGTTTTCGGCGAGCCTCTAACCCAATGTGGAGTACTCGGGAAACATAGTTTCCTAGTGGGCTATGATCCCGTTAAATAACACACAATCTTGACTTTGGCCAACAAATTGTATGATACTTAACTAGGTAGATCTCTAAGATCAATTGGATCCCATCCAATTCCTAGATCCAGTAGGTGGACATCCAAGTCCGAAACATATATCTTATATATGCCAATATATCGAATATATTACCTAACCTTTTCCTCTGAATCAACTAAGCCTTGGTTTTGGCACAACAAACTTAATGATCCCAGTTAAGCGGAACCCATTGACATGGAAAGCTTCGTAATCAATGTCGATGGACAAGAAGTGATCTTGACTTTGGCCAACAAATCACAACTTGGACAAGACACCGATATGGAACAAAACTCTCATGATTTAAAGACATCAGCAATTGACAAAGGTCTTGACTTTGGCCAACAAACCAATGCCAACTTTGGATCTTGAGTAAGAATCACTCAACGGAAGGAAAAATGCTTAATATGTTTTGAGGGTTTTTCGCGTGCAAATTGGCAACCAATTTATTATCTTTGTTAAGGTCTCATCATAATACACTCTTAAACATGCATTCTAGATACATAATAAAGCGCGTATAAATAAATAATTAATAATGATATGCGGATGGATATGTCACAAATTTTTCCTAGAACAAATCACTCCCTTTCCTCTCCCCGGCTAGAACTATTCTAACTTCTACCCAATTACTTAATAAAGTAAAGAAACCTCATTTACATTGAGGGGAATAGGTGAGAAGAGAAATACAATGAGAAAAGAGATAAAAGGCTAGACACGCAGGTCCAATTTAAATAAATTCTAAATTTATTACAATTTCCAAAATTGCCCTCGCCCTTCTAATATCCATCCGATATACATTATTCATACAACACATTCATGTATTCATACTAATCATGTTATTCAATCAATCTAATCCAATTAATTAATCTTTAATTAATGATCATCCAATGTTCAAACAACGATTTGATTTGCACGAGTCCAACTCGTTAAGAATAAATACTTAAAGTATGTATTCTTGAATTATATCGAACTACAACTTTAAATCCAATTTATTTGTATTCAATACTAATTCCAAATTTAATTCCAAATTAAATATTTACACTTACTTATAAGCTTTAAAGACTTGGATTCCAAATCCAATCTTAATGGGTCTCAAAGGCCCAATAACATCCAATGTCATTTCAATTAAAATCCAATGGGCTTTTAATTGATTCTTAAGGCATGGGCTTTGGCCATAATGGATCAAACCAAAATGCCAAGGCCCAATAGGAATCACCTATTGCCAACAAATCAATTTAGGCCCATTAGGCCCAATTAAATTCTTTAAGGGCCAAGTGATGTATTTGGACTTTATGGAATTGGTTTTGGGCCCAATTGGATCCAATCCAAAAGTCCAAAACCAAACTTAGTCAACCAAGCCCATTAAGCCCAAATACACACTTTTAGCCCATTCTTAATTAAAGGCTTATTAACATAATTATAATATTCCAAATATCACAATATTTAATTAAAGTATATTAGCCATGATTAATTAATTAAACTCAATATTTCCAATATACCAATTAACTTAATTAATCATGCTTAATCCATCAATTCATGCTCAACACAAATTGAAGCCAAAATTCATCATTTCATTCTCAACATGCTCTTTGATTTTAACATAAACTTTATTGACTTTGATTCTAATCCAATCAAACCAACAATCAACATTTAAACATGCATTTAAACACATCATTTCATGTTACAAAAAATCAAAACACAGTGCAGTCCACTGCAGTCCAAATTCGGCCACACTAAGGAAATTTTAATTTTTGATTCATTTGATTTGTTTCAAATCTAATCATGCATAACTCTAAGTTAACATATTCTAAGCATGCTCAAAGCATCAATTTGAAAGAATATGCTAAAAACACAAAAGCCCCAAATTTTAGTCTCATGAACCCTAAAATTTTCATGCTTAAAATTTGCTCTGATACAATTGTTAGTGTTCCTAGAACATGCCAAGGATCTAATAAGCAAGAAAAGGTGTTCATAAATTCAAAATAAGTTGCGGAATTACTTACATTGAATGGATTTGAGATTTTAAAATTTTGAGAAGAGATCTCCAAGATCCAAGCTTTAAGTGATGATTCCAACTCTAGAAGTAGTTTCCCTATCACCTTAGTTGATTTCTCCAAGTGCTAGCTTTGTTGATTTTGCCACAAAATCAAATAGAGGAGAAGCTCAAGTTCACGCCCAAAGAAGAGTATTCTAGGGTTTCCATTTTGTTCCAAGTGTGTTTTTGTGTGATGCATACACAAATGAGAGAGAGAGAAGTTTTTTTTTGGTAAAATCCATTTTACCATTTTCACCTAAACAAGGTGGTTGGGTAAATGGTTTTGCCAAAACCATTCCAAGGTGGTTGGAAAGTGGATGGTATGGCATAAATGCCAACCACTCTCCCAACTACCACATTTAAAGTCGGCCCCACATTTGAATTCAAAATTCAAATGTCTCTACGAACATTTGCCGCGGCTCGGATCCGTTTAAACGAATTCTCATCGCTAAATAATTAAATCTAGTTTAATTAAATAACGATGCCTCGCAAATATATTACGAATGTTGTCTACGAATTAATTCTAAATTAATTCATTCGTTCATATTAAAGTCCGACTTTAATTTCGTAATGAAATCCAATTCATATTAATATATCCGATATATTAATTTTAGCCCATACGAATAAATTAAATAGAAAAATCAAATTTAACTATTAAATTTATTAACAGATTAATTCCAAATTAATCGCGTTCTCTCTCTTCCGAACACATTTAATCCCAGATTAAATAATACCTCAATTAATCCTAGATTAATTTTCTCCATCTTAATTAATCCCAGATTAATTTTCTCTCTTAATTAATCCCAGATTAATTCTAATTTAAATCAACTGTCATCGGTGAATCTTTGGGAAGCGACCCAAGAGATCCCTGGATATGTTGACAGTAAATACGGTCATCGGATTATCCGAATATGTGCGTACCTCGTACCACGTGCTTACCGATTTACAAGACATGGTTGGCTTCTAGCAAAGCACTGTGCCGACCCAATTCTTCAGAAATATTCTTACTGGAATATATAATCTATGTCAGACGTAGTATATGTAGTATTGCGTATTGCGATCCAGTATCGGATGTCACGTGCTAGGCCTGGGGCTGGAATGTGTCTGCCCCGTACGAAGCACATGTCGGATGTCTGGTAACTAGTCTCTATAATCGGATATACAAGACCTAGTCATAATATCCCGATGACTGCAGTACTTAAAAGAACTAGTACCGTATCCTACGTGACATCATCTCCACTATGACTGGAGTGATACTTCCGTCTTGACATCACACCCAATACACTGCGATTCTCAATATACCCAGCAGAGGCGTACACAGAACCGGTTAAAGCCCTGTATGACCAAAACTAAAGCATACCGATTGTCACAAGTATTAGCGATGCAAGTCTCAGGTTAAGACCAAATACACCTACCCTGATATCGGACTTCCATAGACACATAGTCATACTACCAATGGAATTCCGATGGGTCTATCCAGAGCGAAGCTGTTTCCGCACCATCGGTAAACACAACCTCCTATCACACTTGCATAAGTATCCAATACTTAAATATATGAGAACTATACCGTTGTGCTCCCACAATGCGCACAAGTGGAATACTAGTCTATTCCGCATTATCGATGTCCAGTCTCGATAATAGTACGACTAGGGATATTTAATGATTAATCCTTCGAGGAATGATACTGTCTCATATCATCTCAATCCAGGAACTAATCATAGGGACCTATTATCGTTTATACATCTAGGTGATCTAATCACAAATGATAAGAGCGCAATCTCCTTGTCACATAGTTAATTTGTACAACAACACCATGATCTGTACAAATAGTGACGCTATGGGTCATAACTGTCCAACAAGTCGCCGTTTTGGCCGTTGGGACTTATATTTTGGAACTGCCCTTGGGGCATGTACTTAATCTTTCAGACTGTTATTATGTACCTAGTTTGACTAGGAATATTATATCTGTATCTTTATTGGCCCAATGTGGCTATACTTTTGTTTTTAGAAACACTGGGTGTTTTATGTATAAAAATGATATGGAGATATGCAGTGCTGATGTGAATAATGGTCTTTATATTTTGAATATAAATCAATCTCAAACATATAATGTAACAAACAAAATGCTTAAATTAAGTAACAAAGATGAAACTTATATGTGGCATTGTCGTCTGGGACATATTAACAAGACTCGCATATCCACACTTTCGAAGAGTGGGTACTTGGACGGATTTGATCCAAATTCATATGACGTCTGCGAATCTTGTTTATTAGGCAAAATGCCTAAAACCCCTTTTAGTGGAAAAGGTGCACGTGCCACTGAACTGTTAGTTGTCGTTCATAGTGACGTATGTGGGCCCATGTCTAGCCAGGCTAGAGGTGGATATGAATACTTCGTAACCTTTACGGATGATGCATCTGACCGGTGCGTAATCATACGCGTATAACGCAAGCGCACGTATCGTTCAAGTAGTATAAAAAGTATCGATCCCACGAGGACTAATACCATATCTATTAATTTTATGAGGTCAAATGATTACTAGTATCTAACAGGTTGATTGATTGAAATGAAATGGTGATGATTTTAATTTAAAAACAAGTAAATAAAATTGCACTAAAGTAGGTTTAAGAAAATTCAATATTAGGAAACTATCTAGGGTTGTGAATCTTCTAATTTCTTTTAAAAGATGAAGTGGTTATTTCATGTTTGTGTAATAAATCAGTTTACTAACCTGGAACACGAAATTATACGAAAGCCTCTGTCGATGGTCAGATGCAAATACCCAATATAACTCAATTGAACCATATGTCTATGTCAACCAAATTTCATGGATTCATTAAGTTTAAATTTCAATTATGGCTACCCCCGCCCGACATGTATATGTATATCCTGTAAGGAAATCTATTAAAGGTTTATCTATCCTCAAGGAAGATCGTGGGTTATTAAGTCTAAGGCTGAAACCTAAAATTCCTTTGTCAAGTTTATTTTAGATTTACCAGATCAATCTTATTAGTGGCCAATTAACAAGACGCATTAAGCTTAAGACTTAATAAGTAAACCTTTAAATTACCCAAACTATTAAATAAGCCATTATAAATCGGTGATATTAGATTCATCACAACCCCAGATAACTAACTTAGTTACGACACATAACTAGGGTGAGTAAAAACTTAAAAATAAAAGACATAAAGTAAAAATACTGAAAAGTAATTGCGATAAAGTAAAAGCTGAAAAGTAAATTACAATAAAATAAAATGCTAAGGTAAAAGGATCAACTTTTACTACTACTAATTTAGATATATCCCTTAATATAATATATTAACTTGTGATTATTTTACCAACCAGCCATATAGGCAGTAACCTGATTAAGTCAAATTAAATCCGACCAGCCATATAGGCGGTATCAAAATTTGTCCATAAACCTGCCATATAGGCGGTAAGAAAGTTTAATTATCAACCGACCAATCTGGCGGTATCCTTGCTTAGTCAGATTAAAACCATTTTATAAATGATTACCAACCGGTCAATATAGTGGTATCCTCAGTAAGTCAAATTTTAAATAGTGAATATATTATAATTAAGGGAGATTAATCTAAATAGCAATAGTAAAAGAATTACCTTTCACCCTAGGAGGGGGAAGTTAACTCCTCATGTTGAATAGTAAAAACTGTAAAAGTAAAGAAAGTAAATTACTATTAGTACAGAACGTAATTAAAATTAATTACAAAACTGAAATGTAAAAGAAACTAGATAGAAAACTCCATATTTACATCAGAGAATTCAGAGAGGAAGGTACATCTGAAACTGAAATTTCGAGCTCTATTTATAGGCCTCGGTAAGCCACGCGCGTCGCGACGCGCATGTTTTTTTTTGCGTCACGACGCGCTAACGTGTCAGCTTCTGATTCGTCCATTTCAGATTCTTATCTGCCACGTGGCAATTCGGATAAATGAGTCAATAATTGAGCTGACGTGGCGCTGATGTGGCACTGACGTGGCGACACGTGGCGAAAGTGATTGTCGGCACCATAGACTTGCGACACGTGGCACGCTGTGATTGGCTGATGATGACGTGGTGATGACGTGATGAGTTGACTCGGTCAACTGGTGATGTGGACGATGACGTGGCTGACACGCGGGATAACACGTGGCGACATGTGGCGATGGTGATTTTCGGCACCGTAGGATAATGACACGTGGCATGGCGCACATTAGCAGATCGGCTGTGATAGTGACACGTGGCACAGCGCACGTTAGCAAAGTCAAACTTCTCAGATTCTGACATGTGGACCCGTGCATGTTAGGCGTCGCGACGCAGCCTGCGCGTCGCGGCGCGCCCAATAAAAAAATGCCCTTTTGTCTGTTTTTTACTGTTTTGTCCCCAAATAACCTCCAGAATATCCTGAAACTTTATTATCTACAAAATAACACAAAACACATCAAAATATTCACAAAACTCAAGAACTATACAAAATATTAGGTTAAATGAGTGGGAATAATGATATAATTACCACTCATCAGCATCGCGTTATGATTATGTGTATCTTATGAGACACAAGTCGGAAACCTTTGAGAAATTCAAAGAGTTTCGACACGAAGTAGAAAAATAGACCAGTAAAAGTATTAAAACATTACGGTCGGACCATGGTGGAGAATACTTAAGCAATGAGTTTCTTGATTACTTGAAAGAATATGGTATTCTTTCACAGTGGACTCTTCTAGAAACACCTCAATTAAACGGTGTGTTCGAACGGAGAAACCAAACTTTGTTGGACATGGTAAGGTCGATGATGAGTCGCACTGAGCTACCTATTTCCTTTTGGGGATATGTATTGAACAATGCAATACTTATTTTGAATAAGGTTCCGTCAAAGTCTGTTCAACAGACTCCGTGTGAGATATGGACAGGAAATAAATCGGGTTTCTCATTCCTAAAGATTTGGGGTTGCTAGGCATACGTTAAACGTTTGGATGGTATCAAACTTGAACCCAAATCGGATAAGTGTCTATTTGTAGGTTATCCTAGGGAAACCAAAGGATATTACTTCTACAACCCACAAGAGAACAAAGTATTTGTTGCTCTACATGCGGTTTTCCTTGAGAAGGAATTCCTAAATGCAGTGGTTAGGGGGAGGAAAGTAGAACTCGATGAAAATCAGAGTGATACTGTTCCTGGCACAGAATCCTTAACGGAACATGAACAGTTCATCTGGGATGAGACTGTACCATAATCTTCGAATACACAAGACCGCGTAGATCAGAGAGAGTCAGAAAATAACATGAGAGGTATGGGTTTCTGATCTCACCTCATGTAGATATTAATTTTATTGAGGAAGACGAACCGGCTACGTATGAGGAAACGATACCAGGTATCGACTCCGGTTTATGGCAAAATGCCATGAAATCCGAAATGGATTCCATGTACACCAACCAAGTTTGGACACTGGTTGATGCACCAGAAGGCTTAAAGCCTATTTGTTGCAAATGGGTCTTCAAGAAGAAGACCGATATGGATTGCAACGTACAAACGTACAAAGCTAGGCTTGTAGCGAATGGGTATCGTCAACAACATGGTGTCGATTACGATGAAACTTTTTCACATGTAGCCATGATTAAATCCATTCGAATAATGCTTGATATTGCTGCATATTTCGATTACGAGATATGGCAGATGGATGTCAAAATCACTTTCCTTAACAGAAATCTTTTGTAGGATGTTTATATGCAACAACCTGACGGTTTTTTGTCATACCAAAACATGCAAACAAGGTTTTCAAGTTAAATCGATCCATTTATGGATTGAAGCAAACATCGCGTTCTTGGAACCAACGTTTTGATGAGATTATAAAAGAATATGTTTCGTTCAAAATGAGGATGATCTTGTGTATATAAGAAGGTTAGTGGGAGCGCACTGACATTCATTGTCCTTTACATTGATGATGATATTGCGTATTGGCAATGACATTCCCATGCTACAATCGTGAAAACTTGGCTTTCATTAAAATTCTCCACGAAAGATCAGGGAGAAGTAGCCTTTATTATAGGAATAAAGATCTACCGGGATAGATCTAAAAAGCTGCTTGGACTCTCCCAGAGTACGTACATTGACAAAGTGTTGAAGTGATTCAACATGGAACAGTCTAAAAGGGGACTGTTGCCAGTGTCACATGGTGTCACTCTATCTAAGGACATGTGTCCTAAAACTCAAGATGAGAGAGACAACATGAGTCGGATCCCATTCGCTTCGGAAGTCGGATCGATCATATATGCCATGATATGTACGCGACCTAATGTCTCGTATGCTTTGAGCATGTGTAGTCGCTATCAGGCCGATCCAGGTGATGGTCACTGGATGGCGGTTAAGAATATCCTTAAGTATCTTAGACGAACTAAGGATGCTTTCTTAATCTATGGAGATGGAGAACTTGAGGTAACAGGGTATACTGATGCAAGTTTCCAAACCGATAAAGACGACTGTAAGTCGCAATCCGGGTACATATTTTGTTTGAATAACGGAGCAGTAAGCTGGAAATCTTCCAAGCAAGAGACTGTTACTGACTCAACAACAGAAGCGGAATATATTGCTGCAGCTGTAACAGCAAAAGAGGCAATTTGGATCCGTAAATTTCTAATTGGATTAGGAGTAGTTCCGTTAGCAGCTGAGCTCATTCCATTATATTGTGATAATAACGGGGCTATAGCACAGGCTAAGAACCGCAGTCTCATCAACGATCCAAGCATGTTCTTCGATGTTTCCATCTGAATCGTGAGATCATACATCGTGGCGATGTGAAGATCGAGAAGGTCGCATCAGAGGACAACATTGCAGATCCGATGACGAAAGCTATTCCTCAGTAAAAGTTTGAGCGACATGTACATAGTTCATGTGTTAGATACTTGAGTGACTGGCTATAGGCCAAATGGGAAATTGTTGGACAATTATGACCCATAGCGTCACTATTTGTAAAAGACATTGTGGGCTTTGTACAAATTAACTGTGTTACAATGGAAATTACTATTTTATCATTTTGTAATTTGATTACTCGAATATATAAATGATAAAAGTCCTTATGATTAGTTCCGGATTAATAAGATATGAGACAATATCAATCCACAAAGGTTTAATCATTAAATATCCATAGTCGTAGTATTATCGAGACTGGACATCGATAATACGGAATAGACTAGTATTGCACCTGTGCGTGTTACGGAAGCGTAACAGCGTAGTTCTTATATATTTAAGTATTGGATACTTATGCAAGTGTGATAAGAGGTTCTGTTTACCGATGGTACGGCAACAGCTTCGCTCTGGATAGACCCCTCGGAATCCCATTGGTAGTATGACTATGTGTCTATGGGAATCCGCTTTAGGGTAGGTGTATTTGCTCTTAACCTGAGACTTGCATCGCTAGTACTTGCGACAATCAATACGCTTTGGTTTATGTCATCCGAGAGTTTAGCAGGTTGTGTGTACTCCTCTTCTGGGTTTATTGAGAATCGTAGTGTATTGGGTGTGATGTCAAGATGGAAGTATCACTTCAGTCATATGGAGATGATGATCACGCAGGGATACAAAACTAGTTCTCTATTATGTTGCAACTATCGGGATAATATGACAAGGTCATGATTATCTGATTATAGAGACTAGTTACTTGTGATCCGATATATGCTTCGTACGAGGCAGACACTATTCCAGCCTCAGGCCTTGCATGTGACATTAGATACTGGATCACAATAAGCAATACTACGTATACTACGCCTGTTATAGATTATATATTCCTTAAAGAATATTTTTGGAGAATTGGGTAGGCACTGCGCTTTGCTAGAAGCCAACCATGTCTCGTAAATCGGTAAGAATGTGGTACGAGGTACGCACATGTTCGGATAGTCCGACGACCAGATTTACTGCCAACATATCCAGGGATCTCATGGGTCGCTTCCTGAAGATTCACCGATGATGTATGACTCGAACATAATTAATCTGGGATTAATTAGAAGAGAGAGAAAATTAATCTAGATTAATTGCGGAAAGATTTTATCTGGGATAAAATTCTATTTGAAGAGAGAGAGAACGATTAATTCAGAATTAATCGATAAAATAATATATTCAATATATTAAATGAAATTAGATTTCATAACTGAATTAAAATTAGATTTTAATTCGGGCGAACGAATTAATTTGGAATTAATTCGCGAGCGACTTTAATAATAATTTTGCGAGGCATGATTATTTAATTAAATTTGATTTAATTAAGTCGCAACAAAAAATTCATTAATTCGGAGTTAACGAACCCGAGCCCGGAATGTGTTTGCGGGCCCACTTTGATTTTGAATTAAAGTGGAGCCCACAAGTCACATCACTTGTCATCTCATCATTTTTTGGTGATGGAAGTTAGTGAAGATTTTGGTGATGACTTCTAAAACACTCAAGCTTGATTTGGTGATGACTTTTAACAAACTTTGATTTTGGTATATGGCTTTTGATTTTGGAAATTAAAAATTACAAGTCAACACATTTCACTTTTTCCTATCTCTCTCTCTCATTGGCGTGAAAAGATCTCTCACTCTCCAAATCTTGGCTTGGCCGAGAGTTACAAGAAGAACAAGGGGAATTTTGTTGCAAATTTCTCCATTGCTAACACATCAAAGATCATACAAAGGTAATAGGGAAACCTTTCCCAAGAGTTTCTAATCCATTCTTCAAAACTTTGAGCTTGACACTCAACATTGGAGGAGCTTGGAGCAACTTCAAAGGAAGAAAATTTTTTGAACTCTACACATCCTATAACCGATCTTTGTAAGTATAATTCCGCTATACTTCATTTCGTATTTACACTTCTTTCATGCTTAAAATGATCTTGGTTTTCTCATTAGAACCCAACAATATATGGATTGATCTTAATCCTGAGTGTACTACGAATTCCTGCATGGCATGCTATGTCATTTGATTTACAAATGTGAGATCGGTGTAGCAGTTCCGACCAATAGCTACGTATTTTGGGGGCATGGTTTGTTGTGTAGCTGAGAATGTTTTACATAGATATGGAGTTCACTCCTTCTTGCGAAAAGTAGAGGAATATCTTCCTTAAAGGTTAATTCGGTACTTGAACGGTTTGAACGCTCAAGTCTTTTTATTACGAAAGATTAAAATTCATAATGGTTATGAATAAATAGTTCATTAGAGAATCAATGGTACTTAAGGTATAAATAATTAGAGGGGTATAACAGATATTATGACTCGGCTCTAATTACGAGATGCTCATGAATGGTCAATTCGTATGTAGTGACTATATCGATGGACACCGACTTGGTTCGGCTTAGTATATCATCTGCGGCAACGAGAGTGAATCTTCGGATTTTTAGTGGAATAACCCGAAGATAATAATACGAAATATTTAATTTAGAGCTTAATTAATATTTCTAGATTATTGGAGCTCGGAACCGTAGGTCCATTTGGTCCTCGTGCTAGCTCGATATACTATAGCGAATTTAGTATAATTGGATAGTCCAATTATATAATTACAAAGGTATACATATTATTAATATGTTTAATAATATTATTTTGTCACACTTGAAACTTTATATTAAAAGTTAATATATGGTTTTGTTAAATATATGATATTTATACACATGTATTAAATTATATAAGATATAATTTAATGTAAGGTCAAATTAGGAATTCCAAATTTATTTAAACAAAAGGGTGAATTTGGAATTTCCAAATTTTATGGGTTTTGGAAACCCTTGGCATTATTTTGGAAGTTACATCATTTGAATGGGTGTTAATTATTCAATTTTGTAACATATATTTTCTTAATGGAAAGTAAATACAATTGTTACAAAATTAATGAAAAATATATGTTATGGCCGAATTTGAGAGGGGTGGAAAAGGGAATGGTTTGTTTTGTTTTGGAAACAATTACCCTAAGTATAAAAAGAAAAATTATTTTTCTTTTTGCTTAAGCCTTTCATTCTAACCCTACCCTACCCTCCATCTTCTTCTTCTTCTTCATTCTCTCTCAAAAGTTGAGATAAACCAAAAGAAAGAAAAAGAAGAAATTAAAAAATAAATACCAAGTGTGCTTAAATCTCTAAAACGTTTAGGGATTATTTTGTGAGTCTTGACCACACAAGTTTCCGTTGGTAACGCGATATAGTTCGAAAGACTTTGTGGTGTCGAACAAATCATCATCTTCATCTCATTCTTGTTGTACTCGACATTGAGGCTTTGTTTTGCTCATTGCCGCCCATTTACTTGGTGAAACAGAACTCAATTTGGTTTCGTTTTAATCCAGTTTTTTTGGGGAACATTTTCTGGTGTTTTGGGGCTGTGTTGGGGCTGTTTTAAAGTGAAAAATCAGAACTTAAATATAGCCATAGTCCATGCATTTCAGGGGCTATTTCTGCAGTGTGTTGGGCGCGAATCGGGTCCAAAACAATCCAGGTTTTGTCCGGCTGTTCGGGGACTGTTCTGGGGCTTTTTCGGGGCTTGAATTTTGTCTAAAAATGAAGTACAATTTCAGTGGTGGTGGCAGTAACATTCAAAAATTCAAAGGGAAGGGCATAAAATTTTTTCAAGTCCGATCCGTGTGCCTAAGACGTTTCCGCTGCGCAAGGAAAGCGTTTCCTACAATCATGCCAATAATTTCAGTAATTGGGGATCTTCATGTTCGATGACAACTCAATGTATATTCGGCCTGATATGCAATTCAAATTATATATCAGGCTGGATATGTAATTTGAATTACATATCCGACTAGATATCAATCGAATCCCGTAATTCCAGGTTTTGATTATTAGCATGCTTTTGACAAATGAATATATCCGGCCGGATCTAGGGTTTTTTAAAAGTATGTCTGGCCGATGGTTCAAGTTTGGTTAAAGGTAGGCCTGACATAGATGATATCCGGACATTGTCTGGCTATGTTTTCTGAAGTTCAATTCCTTTCTAGCAATCATCCTTGAAACATCAAATCCAGATAAATTAAAAATTAAATTTGTAATATTATCTTTCAATATAATAATATGTTTTATAAGTTTACTATTATTTTCAGTAATATTAGATATTAGAGAACAAAGAATGACTAAAGTTAGCTTGTAAAGCATTATGAAGATGATAGTTTGTAAGTTTTATTTAAACTTTAATTAATTATGTACTTCTTTCTTTGAAATTTATATGTTTTTATTAATCATTATAATTCAAATGATCGAATTTATTCTAAACTTTTTACAGGGATGATAAAGACCAAGTGGCATGGAATTGATTATCTAAGTCTTCTAGTTTATAGCAGAATAGTTTTAAGCTATTTCAATTGTTACTTGAGCTTTTTAGATTTTTTTAAATATTGAGTGGATTGAATACAACAGGTTAAGTTGAACGTGCTGTAATTTATTTTATTATTATTTTTTGACCCTAAGGGGTGTGATTTGGTAACCAAAGGCTTATGATTTGGTTGTCAGGTCCTGGGTTCGAGTCCACGGGGTGCATTTCTTGTAAAAGTTTGGGGCAGCCGTGAGTTTTACATGCTATGCTTAAGCCCGGGTCGGGTGGTTTGAGGGTTGGATTTTCAACGTTTCAAAAAAAATGTTGTAATTTTTTATATGTGAATTTCTTCAATTGAGGAAATATTGCAATGAATTTTTATCTATTTTTAAAATATTTTGTTCTAAGGATCCTTAAACAATAGAATATTATACCATTTTATTCTAATATGTTGGTCAATTGCTTAATGGAATTAAGCTCATGATTCAACATTTTTTGTGATAACTAATAAAAAAAATGTAATTGTGATTAATCCATTATGGAGTAGAGGCATGAGAGGATACGGGAAAAGAGAATAAAGTGTTGTGATTATATACACTTTTGGAATTCTTTATCTTACTTTTGCAAGAGAAAGACAATATAAAAATGACATGTTTAATTTAGTGATTTATCAATGTTTCAAGTGGGAAAGCAAGTGAAAGATAATTCAATAGATGGAAATAGTTGTTTAAGTGAAATACTTTTTAATAAATGGGAAGAGAATTTAGATAAGAGAAAAATTTTGAGGTGTACCGTCCATAGTGAGAGAGAAAATATTAATGAATATTAAAATGAATATTATTAAATCCAAACGATTAATTTTATAATAATGTTATTATTCATCTCACAGATTTAAACAAGAGAAATATATATAATAAATAACATCATTTTATTGATTAATGTGAATTTATAAATATAAATACAGTCCTATTTTATTAATATGTACATAAAGCCATCCACAAGTTGGGTATATGATATATTGCTAATAATTAATTGTTGGTGTTTTGGCGACGGAAGCGTGATTTTAGGCGAAAATGATTTTTAAACATTTTAAAAATTTTCGAATGAATTAGCAGGAATCTTACCTCTAAATAGTTTGTATTTCACATAAACATATTATTTGTTAAAAAGTAACAACATAACAAGTCACAAAAGACAACAAAAGTTTTACGAAAACCTTTTCCGGAAAATTACTATGTAAAACAGGTTACCGGTCAACCAATTACCAAGCCGGGCTGACTCGGTCACTTGAGGAGTGTCTGGTCAGTCCATGACTTGTCCGAAACAGTGAGCAATTCATCCAAACACATCCAGAAATTATTTAACACCCAATACACATCCAAAGACATTCAAACATAATATTTTTGCTCACAAATTTTTTTCAAATCTGATCCAGAATTTAAATCAATTTATTTTTCACGTAAAATCCAATTTATTACCAAATTAATACATACCATTTTAAAGTCACCACATATCAACTCTCAAGAATAATTCTAGGCATCATAAGAGTGCCTACAACACTCCAGAATGATAATTTTAATTTTTCAAACTAATTACTTTAATTAGAACAAAAAAATACACATGCTAATAAAAGAAAAATCAATGTTATTATCAAATCCAACAACACCAATTATTTGGAAACAAATATATTATTCATAAATATATTTTGGAAACATGCAATATATATCTAATACATATTATCATGCTTACAAAAAATAATTTCTCAAGAGTAGAAGCAAAGGTGTTACTAATCAAACTAAACTCTTGAATTTACTTCAAAGTCTCCAAATCATTCTCTTTGGTGTTGTTTCCTTTTGACACTAACCGTAATCTTTTTTCTTTTTCTCTCAACATTTTAAGAAATGGCTAGCTAAAAATGAAAAAAAAAATACATTTTCCATTTTTATTCATCATAGCCAATAATTAGGGGGCCTTTTGGTCTTTTACATGTTCAATACTTGGTCCAAAATTAAACACACAATTAATCTTATGTAAATAAAATTAATAAATAAATTTTGAATTAGTGGAATCCATGTTCCACACACACATGGTTTGATCAAGCACAATTAGCCAAATGTAAAAAATATGTCAAGAATACTCTTTCTTCTAAAAAGTCAAATTAATTAATAATTTAATTAATTTGAATTTCCATTCACTAAATGACAAAATAAGGTTATGAGAAAATATTTATAGAATATTCTATTTTATCATGAATAATAATTAATTAATATTTAATTAATTCAATTAACCATAACAAAATAAATGTTAAAATTCAATTACCATTTGGTCATTAATGTGTATCTAATTAAATTATATATCGTATATAAATATACATTAGATTTTACACGCATGTGTAAATTATGAATAATCCGAATTATCCATAATTAATTGCTCAAATGCTCAATGAGTACACTTCATATTGTGAGACTCTCTAGGTTCAAGTTTATTTGTCACATAAATCATTTTCGTGTCTGTAATTTGCCCACTCACAAACTACGATGACCACAGATAATCGAGTTGAACCATACAAGTCGAGATCATTGTATATATTTAATCACTCTTTCATAGGCTATCCGAATTGTTCCAGAGTATAGAAAAATGTCAAATCTCCGCTGTGAACAATTCAAGAGTGTCGCGACATAATCGTAATTCTCTCAATAAATTTTTGGAACTAGTTTCTGCAGTATATCTCGGAAAGAATTTCAAAGATTCACTGATTGGATACCTAAATCCTATACAGGGAACTGACTGATCCTCTCTGGATACATCACAAGATATCATAAGTATCAATCCACACCCAACGAATAAGCGGAGGTCTGCTCTTAAAAGCTCGTTGACGTGTCTGCCATCAAAGTGTGGATGATATCTTACATATCTATAGTGGTA
>SKCR01054151.1:0-36793 GCA_019454045.1 Zanthoxylum bungeanum | reverse complement strand
TTCCATGTCCAACATGAATATTTTGACATAATTACAAGCATATTGTGTTTATACTTCCAAAACATCCTAACACGATTTATTAGCCTTATTTCAACATTAAACTATGTGATCATGCATCTAATACATAAATAAACATAGCTTAGGAGAAGATCAAACATTACCTAGTAAGCTTGATGCAAGATCCAATCTACTTCTCCTTTGTTGAAATCGTCGGAGAACCTCCAAGGTGTGCAAGCTTGACTTTGAGATCCAATCTTATTTCTAATGCTTCCAAGCTTCACTTCAAGATCCAATCTTGATTTCTCCTAGATGAAATGTTGTATAGACCTCACAAGTTTCTCTAAACACTTCTCTAACTTAGGTTAATCTCTTAAGAATTTGCTTATGCTTGTATTTTAACTTGTAATTAAAACCTTCATAAAGCTTGCCATTTATAGCAAAACTTAGGCAATTTTTAATTAATAAAAGTTGTAATCAACTTTTAAGTGTGCTTAATCTAATTTGTCCAAATATGTATAATTGAGTGTGACTAATCTCCTTTGTCTCCCACTTTAATTTAATCCAATTAAATCAAGCCAATGATTAGGAAATGGATTAGTTAAATGTTTGCCACCTTGATTTAATCCAATTAAATCAAGCCAAAACCACATATTATTACATACTTATAATTACCATAATATCCTCAAATGGTAGAGATAATTATGATTTTACAATTAAGCCCTTGTGTAATTATTGAATTAATCCAATTAATCCAATTAGGTCAAAGTAAATAATCAATGTTATCCAATAACACTTGATTATCTTAGTTGATAATTATAATATCTTTTACCAAAAGTAATCGGCTACCCAAGTGCTCAATGAGTACACTTCATATTGGGACTCTCTAAGTTCAGACACGTTCGTCATATAAGCCTAGCTAATATGTACGCAATTCGGCCACCTCCGAATTCGCGAAGAACACGAACGACCTTTCTGAACTATATAAGTCGAGGTTATCACATATGTTTAATAATCCCTCCATCGTAGGCTATCAGAGTTGTGCTTATGAAACATAGAAATACCGTCAAGTTTCCGAGACGCACATCTCATGTCGACATGTCCACGATTCTTCATAACTGATGTGATCCACCCTAGGTGATCTACTTTGGCCAAATATTTAAGAATCGTGATTTTACTAACTTGGATACCTAAACCCCTTATAGTACACATATGGGCCGACATATCCTATCTTTATTCGCACTTGATTACTGAGTGCATCGGTCCACACCCAACGAACATCTAGAGGCCAGACCATGAAAGGTTTCTGACATACATGGCATCTAAGTGTGGAGGATCTCACACAAAATCAATGCTATCCTATAGTCAAGGGATTACATATGCTGAAAAATGTAGTTATTTTATTAATAAATAATAAAATATACAATTCGGATTGGCACTCCAAGCACCAACTCCATCAGTCTTTCATGGAGAAATTCTTACAGAGGTAAGCTTTGACGCCCTGCATCATTCTTATATCATTACCAATGATTAGGATGTCATCAACTTAGAGAACCAAAAATACTATCATACTCTCACTGACCTTCTGGTACACACAGGATTCTTCCGTATTCTTGAGAAAACCAGACAATCTAATAATCTTGTCGAATCGAAGATTCCAACTTCGCGAAGCTTTTTTAAGTCCATAAATGGACTTCTTAAGCTTATAAACCATGCCTGAGGTTTCGCTGGATACAAAACCCTTCGGCTGTTCCATATAGTTTTCTTCATCAAGAAACCCATTTAGAAAAGCAGTTTTGATATCCATATGCCAAATCTCGTAATCATGGTAAGCAGCAATAGACAACAAAATCCTTATCGACTTCAACATTGAAACTGGCGAAAAAGTTTCATCGCAGTCGACACCAGGTCGCTGCATGTAACCTTTAGCTACCAGTCTGGCCTTGAAGGTTTCAACCTTTCCGTCAGGCCCACGTTTCCTCTTGTAAACCTATTTACTACCGATAGGAACAATTCCTTCAGGAAGCAGAACCAAGTCCCAAACTTGATTCTGATGCATAGAGTTTAACTCAGATTTCATGGCCTCTTGCCATTTCGTGGAGTCGATGTCCAACATCGCTTCTCTATAGGTGTAAGGGTCAGTCTCTTCGATTAAGAGAATATATAGACTCTTTTCTTGTATCAAATACAAGCGTTCATGAGGTCTAGACACCCTTTGGGACCTACGAAGTGTGTTTGTTGAAGGTTCTTCATCTATTTGAACTACAAGTTCCTCCAATGGTTCATTGGTTTCAGGTTGTATTTCATAAAGTTCAACCTGTCTATGATTACCTCCTTCAGACAAAAATTATACTTCTAGAAATTTAGCGAAGTGAGCTATGAACATATTTTGATGCTCGGTATCATAGAATAAATATCCTTTCGTATTTGAAGGATATCCAACAAACCTAAACTTTTGCCCTCGAGCTGAAAGCTTATCTTGCTGAGCCATCCTGACATAGGCAGGACAACCCCAAATTTTAATATAATTAAGATCTGGTTTCCTACCGGTCCATATCTGATATGGAGTCATAGGAACAGCCTTTGAAGGAATCTTATTCAAAAGATAAGCAGCAGTTAAAAGAGCATATCCCCATAAAGTAATAGGGAAAATCTGTAAAACTCAATATCGATCGAATCATATCCAATAAAGTCTGATTTCTCCTTTCAGACACTTCATTGTGCTGTGGAGTACCCGGAGGAGTATATTGAGCGAGAATCCCATTCTCTTTTAAATAATCAGTGAACTTACCACTCATATATTCACCGTCTCGATCAGATCGAAGACATTTAATATATTTACTAGTCTGTTTTTCTACTTCATTTCGGAATTCCTTGAACTTTTCAAAGGTTTCCGATTTCTGTTTCATCAAATAAACATAACTGTACCATGACAGATCATCGGTAAAGATAACGAAGTATGAAAAACCACTGTGAGCAGTGTGACTCATGGGACCACATACATCAGAATATATTAGTTCCAATAAGTCAACGGCTCGGTTTCATACACCCAAAAATGGGGCTTTGGTCATTTTATCCTGAATGCAAGATTCACAAGTTGGATAAGGTTCAATGGTAAGATCTTGTATCAAACCATTCCTAACCAACTGGGTTAGGCGTTTCACGCCTATATGACCCAACCTTATATGCCACAGTCCAGTATTATTTATATCGGATACTTTACGTTTATTAATTCCAGCATTAAAAATATCTTGTGAGGTATGCAAAATGTAATGACCATGCTCCTTTGGACAAAATAGGATATGAAAATAATATCTATCATATAAATATAGAGAACGATTCTTAATGTTTACATTATATCCTTCAGTATCTAATACAAAAAGTGACACAATGTTCGGAATACATCCCAATACAAAAAAACAGTCATGCAAAAAAAGTCTCCCACTGAGTAGGGGAATCTCGCTTAAGCCCACAACAATTGCATCCAGAGAGTAGCCACTCCCGAATCGCAACTGCATATCCCCAGATTTTAGCCGTCTACTTTTCTTCAGCACCTGCAACGAATTGCAAATGTGAATTTGACAAGCAGAATCCAAAATCCAACTGGATGACATAACTTCAGCTAAAGAGATATCAATAATGGGAAAAATAAAAGTACATGAAGTGGATGCTATTTCCTTTCTCATTTGGGCCAAGTAATCAGGACAATTCCTTTTCCAGTGGCCAATCTTGCTGCAGTGGTGACATTTATCTTCAGCAGCTCTTTTTGGTTTAGCTATCTTACCATGTGGTGGAAAATTCGAACCCTTCTTTTTCTTACCTTTCTTCTTCTTCCCTTTCTGTTTAGATTGGGAGGAAGTAGAAAGAGCAGTGGGTTTAGGAGGGCGAGTCGGTACTCCCTTCATTAAATCTTCCTCCATAATTTGTAACATCTTATGCAGCTCCTGGTAAGAACAACTAATCCCATTCATATTGAAATACATTACAAATTGGCGATATGATGCTGAGAGAGATCCAAGTATGACACTTCATCCTAAAGTGTCATTCAGAGGGAAATTATAGCGCTGTAACTGTTCGATCAGATCAATCAGATGAAGTACATGAGGGCTCACAGCCTGTCCCTCTTCAAGTTTTTCATGGAACAATTCCATTGTAATTTTATGAACCGAGATATGTTTTTGGTCATAAAGGATTCTCGCAGTCGCATCATCATAGTATATGCGTCAGACAATCCAAAATATTAGCTTTTAAGCTCCGGTTCCAAGGAACTGAGAATATATGATTTGACCCTCCTATCATCATCTCTCCACTTTTGGAGAGTCTCATGTTTCTCTTGTGTTGCATCATTTACTATGGCAAGTGGCAACAAACCTTTTAACACATATTCTATTTGCTCAGACCCAAGAACAATTCTTAGATCCAAGTCCCAATCTGTAAAGTTTTTAATGCCTTTAAGCTTGTTCGTATCAAGTATACGAGCAAAAGGATTAGAAGCAGGTGCCACCATCGCAAATATATCATATAGATAGCGAAAAATGGTTAGCAGACAAAACAGTTTCATATAATATAAAATAAACAAAGCATAAATAGATCGTGGATTTTTAATCTAAAAATGCCCCTCCCACTATTACATGTAATACTGTAATCCCTAAACAGAATGCAAATAAATAATTAATCAAATTAAATATAATAGTGAAAAGTGAATCCCATGAATATATTTCAGCTCACAGCTATGGCACGATCTCGCTTACGTATATTCATTAGGTAGACAACTCATTGTTAATCACTCACTAGTGACTCCTGGGTTCCAGTCATGGTTGTTTCTCGTTGTGACAGCTTTGGCACGTTCACAAGGAGGCGTACCAAGGTTAAACTTGTCAATGATAAATTCAAGATACTTGTGTAGTCCTGACAGCTTTGGCACGTTCAGAATTTCCGCTTTCGCTTGAATTTACCTAGTATCACATATACATCCGGTATAGATAAATTTCTATCAACTACACCCTCACTGTTTTGGCACTTTCTCGGATGCAGCCATAAAACAGATATCCATAAACCGTATTGACAAGACGGACCAAGAAATATACATCCAATACATATTACTTTAAAACCTTATTAATTAGGGATTTTCCGCAAAGATGTTACACATTAATTTAATCAAATTAAATAAATACAAGTATGCATAAAGAAAAGAAAAATTAAAAATTGAATTTAAAGGCATATTCATATCATGTGTTCAGGTTGAGACCTTGACCGGCGTAAACACACACGTATAACGCAAGCGTACGTATCGTTCAAGTAGTATAAAAAGTATCGATCCCACGAGGACTTAATACATAAGTTATTAATTTTATGAGGTTAAATGATTACTAGTATATAACAGGTTGTTTAATTGATTTGAAATGGCGACGATTCTAAATTTAAGGATAAGTAAATAAAATTGTTCGAAAGTAGATTTTAAGAAAATTTAATATTAAAAACTATATAGGGTTGTGATTTATTCCAATATTAATTAAAGATGAAGTGATTATCTTATAGTTGGGTAAAATATTGATTTATTAACCTGGAACACTAAATTATGTAAAAGCCTCTTCCGATGGTCAATTACAAATACCTAGTATAATCCAATTGAACCATATGTCTATGTCAACCAAATTACCTAGATTCATTAAGATTAAGTTCCAATTATGGCTACCCCCGCCCGACAAGTTTATTCCTATCCTGTAAGGAAATCTATTAAAAGGGTTATCTATCCTCAAGGAAGATCGTGGGCTATTGAGTCTGAGGTCTTAAACTTAAAATCCCTATGTCTAGTTCATTTTAAGTTTACCTAGTCAATTTAATTAATGGCCAGTTAATTAAAGAGCATTAAGATTAAGACTCAATAAATAAATCTTTATATTACCCAAATTATAATCTAACCCTTATAAACCGGTGATATTGGATTTCATCACAACCCTAGATAACTAACTTAGTTATGACACATAACTAGGGCTAGTAAAAACTTAAAAGTAAAAACCATAAAGTAACAGTGCTGAAAAGTAATTGCGGTAAAGTAAATACTGAAGTGTAAATTACAATAAAATAAATGCTAAGGTAAAAGGAATTACTTTTACTACTACTAATTTAGATATCTCCCATAAAATAATATATAAACTTGTGATAATATCACCAACCGATCAATCTGGCGGTATCCTGATTAAGTCAAATTAAGTCCAACCAGCCATAAAGGCGGAACCAAAATAAAATTACCAACCGTACAATCTGGCGGTATCCTTGATTAGTCAGGTTTAAACCAGATTAGAATTAAATTACCAACCGACCAATATAGCGGTATCCTTTATTAGTCAGGTTTTAAATAATGAATATATTATTTTTAAGGGAGATTAATCTAAATAGTAATAGTAAAAGAATTACCTTTCACCCTAGCTGGGGAAGTTACCTCCTCATGATGAATAGTAAAAACTGTAAAAAGTAAGAAAGTAAATTACTATTATTACAAAACGTAATTAAAATTATTACAAAACTAAAAAATAAAAATTAAAACGAAACTTAGAGAGATAAGAACTCCCTATTTACATCAAAGAAATGGGAGAGAATGGTACAACAAATTCTGAAATCTCGAGCTCAATTTATAGGCGCGGGTAAGCTTCCAGCGTCGCGACGCCAAGGGCTTTGGCGTCGCTACGCCAGAACAGGAATCGTGGCATGCTCTCGGCTTGACACGTTGCGAGGCGGCTAAGAGGATAAGGCGACACGTGGCGTGGCGGCTAAGAGCTCAATTATTATACTGACGTGGCGATGACGTGGTGCTGACGTGGCAAGGCGGCTGAGATCAATTTTCGGCACCGTAGGATTGCGACACGTGTCACGACGTGATTGGCTGATGCTGACGTGGCATGTTGACTCGGTTGACCATCTGATGTGGACGATGACGTGGCACGTCGCGTGGCATAGTTGACTCGTTGACCGATGACGTGGCGATGACATGGATGACACGTGGCACACGTGGCAATTGAGATTGTCGGCACCGTAGGATGACGACACGTGGCACGGTGCACGTTAGCAGTTCGGCTGTGATGGTGACACGTGGCACGGTGCACGTTAGCAAAGTCAAACTTCACAAATTCTGACATGTTGACCCGACGCATGTTAGCAGATCTGGTGCACGTTAGGCGTCGCGACGCTGATGACTTGGGCGTCGCGACGCGGACAATTTACCGAAATGCCCTTTTTGCCAATTTTCCTGTTTTGCTCCAAATCACCTCCAGAATGTCCTGAAACTTTATTTATCTACAAAATAACACAAAACACATCAAAATATTCACATAACTCAAGAAAATATACAATATATTAGGTTAAATGAGTGGGAAATAGTGATAGATTTACCACTCATCACACCCCCAAACCTAACATTTTGCTAGTCCTCGAGCAAAACATAAAATAACATAAATAAATTAACTAAGCCACTTTCGTAGGGATCACGGTTGCATTTAGCATATGCAACAAGCCTTTAAACCCCTAGGTGTCCCTAGTGGACGAGTTGTAGTCTCGTGAGGGTTTACAGCAATGATACCCACAAACATTTTACAAAAGTAAAAAGGTATTAAAACTAATGCACACAAAAGCAAAAAGACAAGCGAAAAGAGAATAAAGAAGTTAGTAACTAATCAGGTGAAACTTCTACTCCAAGTTACTAGTTGTTTTGTTTCATTCTAAATTACCAAATAAGTAAATTCTCCGATCATTTTTACCATTCTTCATAAACACAGCCAACATAATATTAAACAACTCATTTTTGCCCACAGCAGTCATAAGTGCAGTTGATAAGAGAGTAATATTTTTGTCCTAAAGTTCTATCAGATTTCACACCTTTTTGTAGCAATGGAATACTTTTTTTTTTTTTCTTTGATTTTTCTCTATTTTTTATTTATATACAATATCTTCCATCTATGTAACGAGTGTTAGGTCGGTGGCTCCCAAACCAGTTGGCTTTAGGGCACCAGGTGTTAAGACACCCCTACGGACTTAATTACTCAGACTTCAGATATATATATTTTTACAGCATCTTTGATCCATGTAACGAGCTTTGGGCCAGTGACTCCCAAACCAGTTGGTTTTAGGGCACTAAGTGTTAAAACACCCTTACAGACTTAATAACTCGGATCTCGGTTTTTTTTTTTACTCCATCACTCTTTGAGATGCTTCCTCCAATTAAACTAGAGCACTGAATATTACAAACTTTTCAATTACAGCTCATGTCCGTATGTTTCCATGTATGTTGATAATACTTGCCAACTGAGCATAAGAAGATCCATTTTAGTCCGTTTTATGGAGAATTTACAAATTAAATAATTCAAAAGGAAATAAACAAAAATTAACTTGTTTCGAAATAGGTTTGAGATACGTCTCAGGAGTGGAAACTCCTTACTCGGCTATCTCTTACCAATTTCACCTTTTTAGTCAAAACACAAAAACGCGAAATATTTTTGTAATTTTTGAAAATTTTCCAATTTTTTTGTATTTTTCGAAAAATTTTGGACTAAAAATAAAAACAACATACAAACTAAAAACAAGGTACTAATCAACTAATTTCCTCCCCTAAACCTAAATGAGACATTGTCCCCAATGTCTTAAACAGTAGAAGAAGAGTGTAGAAAATAATACCTGGTTAGCTGAAAATCTACAGGAAATTAGAGGTTAAGATCCAGATTAATCCGACGTCTCTTACCACGATCGTCCTCAGACCAATTTATCTTTGAAATGATAGGGTCAACTTTTGGTTCATAGGCTATGAGTTGGTCAATTAGATCTGGAGCAGTTCTGGCAGTAAATATGAGTTCTTTTAAAGGTTTTGATATGAACCCATTTCTCCGAGCATCATCAAGAAACACACAAAGAAAATCATAAAACCCATCAACGTTGTACAGCCCAATTGGTTTCTGGTGTATGTTCAGGTTCGCCCAAGATAGTACAATAAAAATTTCCTCCAATGTGCCCAAGCCACCTGGCAAAGCAATAAAAGCATCAGCACGGTTAATCATTTCCAGTAGTCGTTCAGACATACCTGGCACAATCAGTTCCTCTCCGTTTGATGGTTCAATAAGATTTGCCTCTGCCAAGGGGTTTGGGATGATTCCCAAAACGTGACTGCCTCCTTCCTGTGCGGCCTTTGAAACAATCCCCATTAGTCCAAGATTACCTCCGCCATATATAAGTGCATATTTCTTGCAGCTAAGACTCGACCCAATTCATGTGCTGCTTCTATGTATTGTGGTTTAGTACCAACAGTGATACCGCAAAACACACAAATGTTTTCAACTTGTCTTCTTGAAGTGGCTTCCATTTTTTTACTCTGGATGCCTTCAAAAGTGCAATGATGAGTTGAATTTATAATACTTGAAAAGGGTGAGTAAAAATAGCACAAGTATCTTCCAAAGGACGATTAGTAGCAAAATAGATCGTGGTAGTCAACAAGATCTGGATCCTGTCGGAGGAAATAAAAGAAAACAACAAAACAAATCACAATTATTAGGAAAAGACAAAGAGATATAATATGTACAAGAATTTACAGTTTGATTGACGTCTATGCGTCGGGACAAGCTTCCCATCCAATTTTCTTATAAATTGGAAAACAGGGTCTTTTTGAGTCAGATTCCCGAGACTTAACAGTTGTCTATCTTTTTGAAATTGTGTATGTAATTTGCGAATGGCTATATGAACATATCCACTGGGATGCATCTCAAGAGTCGAAGATATATCATCTAAAGACTCCTTACTCAAGCCATCCCTAATGAATTTAATTTTGTCTTTGCGATTATCAGACACCATTCCTAAAGAACGACAACGAGTATTGCAATTCCATCGTGCACATTTGTAACAAACATCCATTTGCTTAGCTCTATGTTTCTTTGCATAGGTGCTTCTTCCACAACCAGGCAGATGTGAAATAAAAGAGTCAGAAGACTCTCCTGCCAATCAGACTCGTGCTTTAATTACCCAACGAATATCATTAGGAACATATCATTAGGAACACCATGAATTGTTAGTAACCTCATCCGTTCCAAGCGAGTTTTGTATACTTTTATCAGAGATTTTTGAGGGAGAGAAGGAAATTGCTTGTGAAGATTTGCGAGAGCTTCTCCATCTTGAAATGTCTTAATCTGTAAAAACTAAACACACAAAATTAAATCACTCCAAATCACAATATATACAAGATTTGCATGGGTTGCCTCCCTGCGAGCGCTAAGTTTAAAGTCGTCAGCTAGACGTGACTTCTTGAACGTTAGGCTGGATCTGAAAGTGTGACACTTTCTTTTTATCGCTCAAATGATTCTCCCCAGTAGTGCTTGACACGCTGACTGTTAACCTTGAATGTGTTGTTGGTATTGGGATCCAGTAACTCAACAGCTCCATATGGTAAAACCTGAGTGATCACAAATGAACCTGACCACCTAGATTTTAACTTTCCAGGGAAAAGTTTCAACCTCGAGTTGTACAACAACACCTGCTGCCTTGGTTCCAACTGTCTGTGCACTATTTTTCGGTCATGCCATTTTTTGGTCTTTTCCTTGTACAATTTGGCGTTCTCATAAGCCTGTAGCGACAACTCCTCCAATTCGTTGAGTTGGTGCAGTCTTTTCTCTCCTGCAGCTTGTGAATCAAAATTCAATTTCTTCAGTGCCCAGTACGCCTTGTGCTCAAGCTCAACTGGTAGATGGCACGCTTTCCCAAAACACCAATTGATATGGGGACATACCAATGGGTGTCTGTGTAAGCTGTCCAGTAGGCCCATAATGCATCATCTAGTTTTGTTGACCAGTCCCTCTTGTTAATCCAACGGTCCTTTCTAGGATTCTTTTGATTTCCCTGTTTGAAACCTCAACCTGTCCATTTGACTGTAGATGGTAAGCAGTGGCAACTTTGTGAGTAACTCCGTATTTAGATAGGAGTGCATCGAAGTATCTGTTGCAGAAATGAGAGCCACCATCACTGATAATTGCTCGAGGTGTTCCAAACCGAGTGAAAATGTTCTTTTTCAGGAATTTGATCACCACTTTTGAATCATTGGATGGAAATGCAATTGCTTCGACCCATTTGGAGACGTAGTCTACATCAACCAGGATGTACAGATTTCCGAATGATGGAACAAAGGGTCCCATGAAATCAATACCCCATACATCGAATATTTCCACTTCTAGAATATTTTGCAACGGTCCTTCGTTTCTCCTGGAAATATTTCCCATTCTCTCACACCTGTCACATTGAAAAGCAAAAAGATAAGCATCTTTAAAAAGAGTCGGCCAGAATAAACCTGATTGTAGGACTTTGGCTGCAGTTTTGTTTCCGCTGAAGTGTCTGCCATATGGTGATGAATGACAGTGTTGCAAAACACTGTTGATTTCCTCATGTGGAACACATCGTCTCAGTAGTTGATCAGCACACCGTTTGAACAGGTACGGTTCATCCCAGACATAGTGTTTGACTTCTTTGAAGAACTTCTTCCGTTGCTGAGTTGTCCATTCCAACGGCCATTTTCCTGTCACAATGTAGTTGAAATAGTCAGGCATACCAAGGGACTTCCTGTTGTTTCATGGCAAAAAGTTGTTCATCTGGAAAAGTTTCTTTGATTGAAAATTCTTTGCCAGCTGTTTCTCCATTCTCGAGCCTCGATAGATGATCTGCCACCTGATTCTCTGTCCCTTTCCTGTCTCGAATATCCACGTCAAATTCTTGCAGAAGAAGTATCCAACGGATCAATATGGGTTTGGCATCTTTCTTTGTGATCAGATATTTGATTGCTGAATGATCTGTGTAGACCACCACTTTGGGACCCAACAGATAAGAGCGGAATTTGTCAAAAGCGTACACAACTGCGAGCAACTCCTTTTCGGTGGTTGTGTAATTGAATTGAGCTTCATTCAAAGTTCTGCTGGAGTAGTAAATGGTGTGGAAAATCTTTGCTTTGTGTTGTCCCCAAAACCGCACCTACAGCAAAATCAATAGCATCGCACATCACTTCAAATGGAAGGGTCCAGTCTGGTGCTACTATGATGGGGGCGGATACCAGCTTCTGTTTTAAGATTTCAAAGGCTTCCTGGCATTCTTTGGTGAAGTTGAAAGGCACATCTTTCTCCAGAAGATTGCATAGAGGTTTAGCAATCTTGGAAAATTCTTTGATAAATCTCCTGTAAAAACCTGCATGTCCAAGAAAACTTCGAATACCTTTACTGATGTTGGTGAAGGTAGTTTTTCAATTGTCTCTACCTTTGCTTTGTCTACCTCAATCCCCTTTTGTGAGATCCGGTGTCCAAGAACAATGCCTTCTTGCACCATAAAGTGGCATTTCTCCCAATTGAGTACCAGGTTTGTATCTTCGCACCTTTGTAACACCTGTTCCAAATTTTGCAAACAATGGTCAAAAGAATCTCCAAACACAGAAAAGTCATCCATAAAAACCTCCATACTCTGCTCCAGCATGTCTGAGAATATGGCCATCATGCAACGCTGAAAAGTGGCGGGGGCATTACATAATCCAAATGGCATCCTACGGAAAGCAAAAGTACCATAGGGACATGTAAATGTGGTTTTCTCCTGATCTTCTGGGGTGATGGCAATTTGATTGTACCTTGAATATCCGTCAAGAAAGCAATAGAATTCATGTCCTGCCAGTCTGTCTAACATCTGGTCAATGAATGGTAGCGGAAAATGGTCATTTCTCGTGGCTTTGTTCAGTTTTCGGTAATCCATGCATACTCTCCATCCAGTCACTGTTCTTGTTGGAATTAGCTCATTCTTTTCATTGGTAACCACAGTAATTCTCATTTCTTTGGTACACACTACATAGGACTCACCCAACTGCTGTCTGAGATGGGGTAAATGATACCAGCATCTAACCATTTGATGATTTCTTTCTTCACGACTTCCTTCATGATTGGATTGAGTCTCCGTTGATGCTCCACTGTGGGTTTGTACTCATCATTCATTAAGATTTTGTGCATGCAAAAATGATGGACTAATGCCTCGAATGTCTGCTATAGTCCAGCCAATGCTTTCTGTGCTCTCGTAACACTCTCAGCAACTTTTTTCCTGCTCCAATGTTAAGAAGAAGAAATAATAACAGGTAAGTTCAGAAGAGTTCCAAGAAATGCATACCTGAGATGGCTGGAAGTAACTTTAGCTCCAACTGTGGTGGTTCTTCAATCGAAGGCTTGATTCGATCTTTCTTTGGTAGTTCCAAACTTTCAACTGGTGGTGTTTGCTTTGAATCGGAATGGTTTGTCAAGGTAGTTGATACATTCCAGGATTTCAGCATCTAGCTCACTGTCAATCATGTTGTGATACAAGCTTCAAGTGTATCTGTGGGATTTGGCTCAGTATTTTGAACAATACTTTCAACAATATCAATCTGAAGCATTCTTCTTCCTTTTCATCACTCAGGGAATTTCATGGCTTTGAAAACATTAAAGGTCACTTCTTGGTCCTGTACTTTCATGGTCAGTTCTCCTTTTTGCACATCAATCACAGGTTTTACCTATAGCCCAGAATGGTCTCCCAAGAACGATAGGTTATTCTTGTCTTCTTCCATGTCAAGGATGATGAATCTGCTGGGAGAATTAGTTTTGTCTACTTTCACCAACACACATCTTCAACAACACCTCTTCGAAATGCAAGTGTTCGGTCAGCAAGTTGCAATGAAAACTGAGGTAGGCATTGCTTCTTCAATCTGCAGTTTCCTGTAAATAGAAAAAAACACCAAATTAACACTGGCTCCTAAATCACATAAAGCCTTACCGATGTAATGTTCTCCAATGGTGCATGGAACTGTGAATATGCCAGGATCTTTCAACTTTGGGGGAGTTTCCTATGAATGATGGCGATGTATTCTTCTGTTAATGCTACTGTTTCGTAGTCTCCCAATCTCCGTTTTGTGAAAGAATGTCTTTCATGAATTTGACATAACTGGGCATTTCTTCCAAGGCTTCTGCAAATGGAATGTTGATGTGCAGCTTTTTGAAAACCTCCAGGAATCTAGCAAACTGCTTGTCCAGTTTGTTTTTCTGAAGACGCTGAGGAAAATGTGAAGGTGGAGTGATCTGTTCTTTTTTCTTTGCTTCTTTTTCCTCCATCTGTTGTTCAGCTTCTTTTGGAACTTCTTCTTGGGACATCTTGATTCCAACATCTTTGTTGATTTCAGTACCGCTTTTCAAAGTAATGGCTTGACATTGCTCCTTCCCTCTGTTCCTTGGATTGGGTTCTGTGTTGCTGGGAAGATTTCCTGGTGGTCTGTAACTCTGAGCATTGGCCAGTTGTCCGATTTGATTCTCTAGTGCTTTGATGGAAGCTGATTGGATCTAAAAGATAGCATCGTACTTTTTTAAGTGAGCCAACACTTCTGCTATTCCTGGTTCATTTTCCTGCTCCGGGTCTTTGTTCTGTTGCTGGAATCCAGGTGGTGGATAGTTCCGCTGTTGGCCTGAATTGTTGCTCTATGAAAAATTAGGATGATTCCTCCACCCTGGGTTGTAGGTGTTGGAATATGGATTGTTCACCTGTCTGTTGAAATTGTTGACAAAATTCACAGTTTCTTCAAGTTGGTTTGATTCTGGTGCTCCTCCATATGGTGAACTTGTGGATCCAGCGGTAAGAGTCTCCATGAATTTGCATATCTGATCTAGCTTGGTGTTGACTGCTTGTATTGGCTCCACTTTCATAAATTCCTGCAATTCTTTGGATCATGCTCCTTTCAGTTGGCCACAATGAATTGTGTTGGCTATTCTTCGATTAATTCCCAGGCTTGATCTTCTCATTTTGCCATTAAAGCTCCTCCAGCAGCAGCATCTATTGTGGTTCTCATTATTCCAGAAAGTCCATTATAGAATGTTTGGACTTGAAGCCATTTTGGAATCTCATGGTGTAGACATTTCCGGAGTAAATCTTTGTACCTTTCCCAAGCTTCGTAGAGAGTTTCTGAGTCTTGTTGCACAAGGATGTGATGTCATTCCTCAGCTTTCCGTTTCTGGCTGGTGGAAAATACTTTGCAAGAAATTTGGTGGCTAAAGTGTTCCATGTTGTGATAGAACCTGCTGGTAAAGAATGTAGCCAAGCTTTAGCTCTGTCCTTCAAGGAATATGGGAAAACACGCAGTCTCATTGCTTCTTCAGCTTCTCGGTTGTAATTGAAAGTGCCGCAAACTTCCAGGAAGTTGCTGATGGGGCATTAGGATCTTCAATTGCATTCCCCCCAAACTGAACTGACTGCTGAATCATCTGAATGCATGTTTTGATGTCTCCTGCATTTGCTGGTAAGGGAGGAAGTACAATACAAGAAATGAGTCTGTCAATCACCGGAATGGTTCTGTCTCGAATGGGAATTGGTGGTGCAACCTCCAAAGGTTCAGGTTCCATGTTGACTAAAACTTCTTGGCCTTCTCGCCTTTCCCTTCTCAACTGTCTGATGGTTCTTTCAATTTCTGGGTCAAGCGGTCGGAGTTCAAAGCTTCTGGTTCGTCTCATGAAGTTTCTGAGAACCTGAAACACAAGAAACAAAAAGCAATAAGTAAAAAGAAATTAGATACAAGTAACGTATCTAACCCCTAAACTAATAATAAAAGATAAATAAGTCCCCGACAACGGCGCCAAAAACTTGACCGGCGTAAACACACACGTATAACGCAAGCGTACGTATCGTTCAAGTAGTATAAAAAGTATCGATCCCCGAGGACTTAATACCTAAGTTATTAATTTTATGAGGTTAAATGATTACTAGTATCTAACAGGTTGTTTAATTGATTTGAAATGGCGACGATTCTAAATTTAAAGATAAGTAAATAAAATTGTTCGAAAGTAGATTTTAAGAAAATTCAATATTAAAAACTATCTAGGGTTGTGATTTATTCCAATATTAATTAAAGATGAAGTGATTATCTTATAGTGGGTAAAATATTGATTTATTAACCTGGAACACTAAATTATGTAAAAGCCTCTTCCGATGGTCAATTACAAATACCTAGTATAATCCAATGAACCATATGTCTATGTCAACCAAATTACCTAGATTCATTAAGATTAAGTTCCAATTATGGCTACCCCCGCCCGACAAGTTTATTCCTATCCTGTAAGGAAATCTATTAAAAGGGTTATCTATCCTCAAGGAAGATCGTGGGCTATTGAGTCTGAGGTCTTAAACTTAAAATCCCTATGTCTAGTTCATTTTAAGTTTACCTAGTCAATTTAATTAATGGCCAGTTAATTAAAGAGCATTAAGATTAAGACTCAATAAATAAATCTTTATATTACCCAAATTATAATCTAACCCTTATAAACCGGTGATATTGGATTTCATCACAACCCTAGATAACTAACTTAGTTATGACACATAACTAGGGCTAGTAAAAACTTAAAAGTAAAAACCATAAAGTAACAGTGCTGAAAAGTAATTGCGGTAAAGTAAATACTGAAGGGTAAATTACAATAAAATAAATGCTAAGATTGTCGGCACCGTAGGATTGCGACACGTGTCACGACGTGATTGGCTGATGCTGACGTGGCATGTTGACTCGGTTGACCATCTGATGTGGACGATGACGTGGCACGTTGCGTGGCATAGTTGACTCGTTGACCGATGACGTGGCGATGACATGGATGAAACGTGGCACACGTGGCAATTGAGATTGTCGGCACCGTAGGATGACGACACGTGGCACTGTGCACGTTAGCAGTTCGGCTGTGATGGTGACACGTGGCACGGTGCACGTTAGCAAAGTCAAACTTCACAAATTCTGACCTGTTGACCCGTCGCATGTTAGCAGATCTGGTGCACGTTAAGCGTCGCGATGCTGATGACTTGGGCGTCGCGACACGGACAATTTACCGAAATGCCCTTTTTGCCAATTTTTCCTGTTTTGCTCCAAATCACCTCCAGAATGTCCTGAAACTTTATTTATCTACAAAATAACACAAAACACATCAAAATATTCACATAACTCAAGAAAATATACAATATATTAGGTTAAATGAGTGGGAAATAGTGATAGATTTACCACTCATCAGACTTACTCTAATACCAATTTTGTTGGGTTTTAGGCAGCAATTCCGGGTAAACGCAGCGGAACCACGAAAATTAAAATTTCCTGATTTCAATAATTTTTCTTAGGTAATTAAAATAAACGCAATACTTAAAAACTGAAATTTTTACCCAAAAATCAGATTTTCATTCATTTCCGTTTAGCCCATAAACTTTATATTTCTATCATTTTAGTCCTAAATTATCAAATGCAATTTTAATTGATTCCAAATCAATCCCAAAATGATTTATACATGTCTTATACATGAAAATATAATTTGCAACTCAAGAAAACATATTTCCCTCATATTACCGATAGGTCCTCAAACTTTCAAGAATTTGTGATTTGGTCCTTTTAGTTCAAAACATATTAAGATCAAATCCAATAATTCCCAAATTTAATATACATCATATATACATCATTAATTAACACATATATGAAAATCCAAAAATTTGGAGTGGGTCATGAACCTTAATTTTATAATTTCCACAAATTGACAAATTAACACCAAATTAATTAAATTTAACATTTTAATTAAATTCTTACCACACCAAACAAGTCTCACCATCATGAAACAACTCAAGAACAATTCTAGGTCATTTATGAGTAGCTAAGTAACTCTAGAATGGCAACTCACCATCAAATGGCAAAAAGAATACAAATAAACTAATCTCATGCATTCTTTATACATATACATGCTTCCATCTTTCTATCAAGTTCCCAACCATCAAAATACATGCACAAAAGAGTAGAGAAAAATCTAAGCTACACAAATTGAAGCCTAGAATCATAGAAACATTTTTCATGAAGAAGAAAGTAAGAAAAACTTACAAAATTCCTTAGATTTCCAAGCTTTCTTTTCTTTCTTTCTTTTTTTCTCTCAACTCACTTTTGTATTTGATCTAGGGTTCTTGAATTATGAAAAAAAAAATGAAAAAACAAGGCTTATATATCTTCTTTTAAGTGGCCGAAACTTGGAAGAATAATAGCCAGTAATTTTTCAATTTTTTATTTCATTAATTAAGGTTGGAAAATGATTTAACTAATAATGTTGTATTTATCCATTAAATACCATACTTGGACTAATTAAATCAAGCCATTTATACCAATTTAAAATGACCATTCCAACCAATTAAAATAAGCCATCTTACTTACTTTAATAAAGTAAAAAGATATTTATTATTTAATTAATTTAATTATTCAATATTTGAATAATCAAATAATTAAATACAAATATCTTAAATATATGTATTATATTTACATTAAATAATCAAAATACATATATTAAAAAATAAATGTCAAATACCACAATTTGACATTTAACAAATGGCCGAAAGATCCCAAACGCATGTATCTTCGTTTAACCGTTAAACGACTTATAAATAATCAGTATTATTCATAAAAGTTGCCCTAGTACTCTACGAGTATATTTCATTAGTGAGACTCTCTAGGTTCAGGCATATCTGCCACGAAATCAAATTTCATGTCCATAATCTACCCACTCGTAAATTATGACGAACAAGGATAAACTCTCTGACCCATACAGGTCGAGATCATTGCATACGTATAATCATTTCGTCACAAGTATCCGGATTATCCCAAAGATATAGATATAAACGTCAAATCTCTATAGATATAATCATGTCGACGATTCTATTAGCAATCTCTTAATAACACTTAGAACTCATTTCTACAGTGCGCCACGGGCCCATGGATTTAACAGATTGCTAATTCCATAATGGATACCTATGCTATGTACACAGAACTGACGGATCATATTTTGATACGCACAAGATATCTTGAGGATCCGTCCACACCCATCGAACAAGCGGAGGTCTGATCTTAATAGATCGGTGACGTGACTGCCATCTAAGGTGGATGATACATTATACATCTACAATGGTACCTCTAGTCGAAGGATCACTATGCTCACTTAACCCAAGAAAATTCTTATTGACGTTGGTGTACTATCTATTAAGAATCTTCGGTGAGTCGTTCCGTGTTTATCTGATATAAACACCTACGTGTCTATATGAGTCTCTCGAGACTCATGGTTCATTGAGAAACTGTTAGAATCTAACATTCCAATATACGACATCTACCGATCTCAGTGGGTTTACTTACTGACCAAGTAATTGTAAACCTTGACCAGTAACAGTTAAAGAATGATATTGTTATGATACTGCTCAATGTCAGTTGCGATGTTTTTGCATCTGTATCATAACTAATCACTCTATGGTCATTTACATCTTTACCATACAATAAAAGAATTCATATAATAGAAACTGTTTATTTTATTCATTAATAAAATATTTACAAGAGAATTTATAGGGAAATTCATAAGAAATTGACACTCAGAGCACCAACCCTAACACATTATACCCCTCTAATTATTTTATCCCTTAAGTACCATTGATTCTCTAATGAAAAATTAATTCATAACTATTATGAATATTAATCTTTCTATTCGTAATAAAAAACTTGAGCGTTCTAATTATTCAAGTATCGAATCATTTCATAAGAAAGATATTCTTCTACTTCTCATAAGAATGAGTGAACTCCATGTCGATGTAAAACGTCCACAACTACACACCAAATCGTATCCCCAAATGTAGTTATTGGCCGGGATGCTACACCAACCTCACCTTAGTAAATCAAAGGATATAGCCTGACATGCAGAAGTTCGTAGTACACTCAGGATTAAGACCAATCCATATATGACCATCTAGTAGATAAAATGAATTTCTTCAGTTAACGGATATTATAAGATATTCATTTCTATCCAAGTCCAGTCCTATATGATCATATCATACAAGGTGCCTTCATTCTCATGTCACCACATGAACGATCCTGGATCAAAGTCGTTATACAAGTATAAAATAGACCAAAACTATAGATACACCACAAATAAAGTAGCCACTTTGCTTGCTCTATATGGACTGTTTTAGATTACTAACTTCATACTTAAATCCTCTTGTGTATCACGCATACACTAAGTCTGAAAGCACATGAGTAATCAAGGGTAAACAAAACAATTTACAAAATATGATTTAAATCAAACAACTTTGATAAATGAATAATGCATCTATTATTTCAATAAATAATTCCTTTCACAATATATTAAGCTCTAGGGCATGAAACCCAACAATCTAGCCACTGGAAAAAACCTAAGCTCCTGATACCATGTGAGAATTTATGAAGAAAATGTGTATTAACATTTACTTGAGTTTAGAACTACAATGAGATTCCTTTATATAGACATTATATAACTAACATATTAAATACACAACTACACAACTATCATATTAAATACACAATTACCATATTAAATACACAACTACCATACATATTAATTGCTTGGTTAAATATAATCTAACAACCAGCAAGGTTATAAATAAATCACCTCGCTCTCTTTCCACATAGCAAAGTGTCGTAGTTAAAGTTAATAACAATCACAATATCTACTCTCTCCTATTACAATTCTTAATGCAAACAGATGAGCGGTTAATATATCATTTTTACCGCCCCTAAATCTAATATTTTGTGAGTTAATTCGAGCTTCTTGAGTATTTTGATATGTTCTTTATGTTTTTATAGGATGGTATACATATGAAAATACATGGATTTGAAACGTCAACAAATCAAGGTGATTTACACCAGTGACCTTCTATTTTGCATATTCTTCAGTGTGTTGGCCATAACGTTTTCATATAATGTCCAAATTAGGTGATTCAAGTTACATTGAAATGAAGACTCAAAGACGACCACGTACATATAAAGTATGTATGATTTGGCTAAAGGACGAGAAGGTTACAAGCATTTTAAATTATACCCCAGAACTAGTCCGAACAGAGTGTCTGGGCGTGTGAGTATTACTCTCTGACTTCAATTGGCGCTCCAACAAGAGCTCATTGGCGCACCAATATGTCTGAAAATCCTAATTTGAGCAGAATTAAATGATTCTTAAGAAAGAAAGCCCCCAAGACTCCTATATAAGCACAAGTTCGTCCCAAATCATACAAAATAAGCCTCATAACATATTTTGTAGCCTCCATAGCATAGAAGAATGCCTAGAGCAAGACAATAACGAGTGCATCAACCGGAGTTGGAGTTTGAAGCCGAAGACTGCAAATAAGATTTCCTTCTTCCATTCACTCTTTAATTTATCCTTTATATGTTCTTGGCATGAAATAATGATTAACTTATTTTGATTGAATATTATGAGTAGCTAATTCATTAAATCTAGGGTTGTAATGGATCCCTAGCATGTTTAATTAACTATTTGCCTATTTTTCTACTTTTGAGATTGTTATTGATTATTTATTATTCTATGTGCTTGAATACATATTTTATTGGTTTTGCCAATAATAGAATAATCTTGGTAAATCCTTAGGAACTCGGCGTGGAGAATTTTGGTTAGCCGTGATAATAATAGCATGTGATTTTATTCGTTGAATAAATTCTCTTATAGGATAGATATATACCTAAAGGGCATACGTAGCTAAGATTAGAACATAACCTTAATGAATTCAGTTTAATATAATTAACATAGGCATATAGCTAATTGAATTATTCTGAATATATTTACATGACCATCGAAAGAGGCTTGTGAATAATTTAGTATTCTAGGTTAATAATTAGTAACGGTAATCCAACTGAATAGAAAATGTTTTGACTCATTGCGTGCATGCTTAGGTGAAGTTGGAACCTTAGGTTCTTCTGTCTATAAGGTTTTCAAAGTTCGTTATTTGAGTTTTATTTAATTTCAATTAAATTTTGATAAGTCAACTCTCCCCATCAATAATTTAGTTTAAGTTCAATAAGTTAGTCTTAATATTAATAAGGGAAATAATAAGTCTATGTGGGTACGATATTCGAATTTTGTCACTATATTACATGGGAAATACGTGTGCTTGCGTGCTATATTTATAAAATCGTGATCATGTTTTTGACACCATTGTCAAAGACTTAATTTATTTTTCTTTATTAATATTATGACAATAATCTACTTGTTTAGCTAGACACCTTTTTTTTTTTTTTCTTTCCTTTTGTTTTTATGTTATTCCATGTGGTCGAAGTAATGGAGTACCATTGGACGATGGAGGCACTATGAGTTATAAAAAGTGATACTGTTAGGGTTGGTGCTCGGAGTGCCAATCCGGATCGTATTTATGTCCGATTCATGAATACGAACAATTTATTTTTCCATAATATTACGTATTTATGGTAGTACTTCTTGCTTTTATATACATATTCGATCTAATTACGATTAAATTGAAACTAAATATGATTTAACGATATGTATATATTAGACAAAGACCCAATCATATATTTTGTAATGCACAGTTACAAAATAATTTGTAATTGACATTGGGAAGTGTCACTACTAGAAGTATATTATCAAATAAAGTTCCTGGTCAAGATTTAATAACACAGATCGGTTAGTAAAATCCGCTGAGACCAGTACATATCGTATATCAAGACTTGGTCCGATGGTATATCCCAATGAACCATGAGTCTTGGGAGACTCGTATAAACGTGTAGGTTTTTATTTGATAAACACTGAGTGACTAACCGAAGATTTCCTAATAGATAGTACACCAACGTCAATATGAATCTTCTCGAGTCGAGTAGTATAGTGGTCCTTCGACTTGAGATACCATTGTGGATAAATGAGATATCCTCCACACTTTGATGGCAGTCACGTCACTGATCTATTTAGATCAGACCTCCGCTTGTCCATTGGGTGTGGACTGATGCTAATGATATCCGGTGAGTATCAGATAGAATCCGTCAGTCCTATGTACATGGCATACGTATCATGTACGTATTTGCGATCTAGTAAATCCATGGTCGTGGTATACTTCGGAAGCGAGTTCCGAGTGTTATTAAGAGATCGTAAATTTGAAAGTCGACTATATCATACCTGGGGGATTTGACGTTCTTATCTATATCCCTAATATAATATTGATAGCCTATGATAGATGGACTATACGTATGCAATGACCTCGACTTGCATAGTTTAGCGAGATTATCAGTGGTCGTCATAATTCATGAGTGGGTGAATTATGGACACAAAATTAGATTCCGTGACGGATAAACCTAAACTTAGAGAGTCTCACAATATGAAGTGTACTCATTGAGTACTTGACAACGCGTTATGAATAATACATATTATTCATAATACTTCACCGGATTAAATGAGTTAATTCGAATCGTTTAAATGGTTAAACGAAAATACATGCATTATGGGCATTTTGGTCAATTAATAATTAATGTGTATTTGTATTGATACAAGATTTGATTTGATACATATTAATTAATTGTCAAATGAGACTTTGACACATGTCATTAATATATGTATTTCTTATTTAATGTAAATAAAATACGTATATAATAATAATCGCATTAATAAATTATTTAGGTATTTAAATGTTAAATATCTAGATAATTAAATTATATCAATATTACATAATTGTTATGCAATATGTTTGATTATTATTGGTTACATGTGACATGATTCTATTAACCTTAAAGTTTACAAATTGGATTTGTTAACTTAAAGCTTATTATTATTAATTAATTAGATTAATTGACCAAATGACCAAAATACCCTTATTCCCCCTAAAGTCGGTTATGCTTATTATTTAAAGTGAGAAAATTTTGTTTTCTCATTCATAATACTCCATGGCCGAAACCTCCATGAAAGAAAAGCTCCCAAAAATTGTTTGAAGAAACAACGAAGAAAGTGAAGAAATCAAGAAAAAGTTTAAGGAAATTAGGAGATTTGGAGGTAATCTTCATAACTCTTAAACTTAGAAAGTTTGTTTATTGTTCTTGAGCATCTAGACAAGTTCTAGGGTTTCTTCCTTTCTTATATTTTGGGGCTTTTTGATTTGGAGGATGGATTTGGAGGCTAGATGCATGTGTGAAGTTAGATTGAATAATATTAGTGTAATATTAGTTCAATTTTTTCATTTGATGACTTGTTACCAGTCTAGAGTGTTATGACCACTCTTGTAACTCCTATAATTTTTCTTGAGTTCTTCATTTGTGGTGACTTTGGTTGGTGTAAGTATTAATATGATTAATGTAGAGAAAATTAGATTTAAAGCATGAAAAATGATATTTTTGATTACCAAATCAGATCTAGAATTTTTGTGATTTTGGAAATGAAAATTATGTTGTATAAATGTATTGGATGTGTTTTGGGCATTGGAACAATTGCCGGAAATTATTTCAAAGTTGAAATATGCGAAAATGATGAAAAACGGCGTTACCGGGTGAGTTTCGGGCTTAACGGTTGTCCGTTGTCCAAACATTATATTGGCCACTGTTTGGGCAGCCCATGAACTGCCCAAGTACTATTGGGGCTGACCTGGGCAGCCCCCGTGTGTATTGGTTGGCCGGTTCGGACAAAAACGCGTTTTATGCCATTTTGCGGAAAAATATTTTTCGTAAATATTTCGCGATGTTTCTAACTTATTTATGTCATTATTGTTAGTGTCCTAGACATGCCACGGGATCTCTAAGCTTGATTATTATGTGAATTTAACAAGTAAGTTGCGGAAAACTTACATTGGTTGGTAGAGAAATTTTCCAAAAATTTCCTTGAATGTAGAAGCTCCAAGCTTTGAAAATGAGTTCCAAACTCTCGGGTGAGTTTCCCTATCACCTTCACTTGACTCTCTATGTGCTAGCAAGGTTGAAATTTTGTAAAAAAATCCCTAAGGAAGAAGGAGAAGGTCACGACAAATGAGAGGGAAGAGAGAGAGATGAAGTTTTGATATTTTGTTTTCTAAAAATAAATTACCAATTTCTTTTTCCAAAAAAGTGTATATGCTTTTCCAAAAGCAAAAGTCAAAGTGTGTTGAGCAAGTTTCCATTAAATGCTCTCAACCACTTCCATCAACTAGATTGACTAGTGATGTAAGTTAGTGGGTCCCACACTTAAATTCAAAATTCAATTTGGGTGAGACTACACAGTTCGGGCTTGGATTCGTTTAATCCGATTAAACGAATTTTCCTTTGCGACGTAATTAAATCTAATTTAATTAAATAATAATGCCTAGGAAAATTATTACGAAAGTCGCTTACGAATTAATTCCAAATTAATTCGCTCGCCCGAATTAAAATCCAATTTTAATTCCGCGTTGAAATCCAATTTCAATTAATATATCCAATATATTATTTTAGCCCAATTAATAGATTAAATAGTAAAATCCAATTTAACTATTAAATTTACTTTGCCGATTAATTCCAAATTAATCGCATTCTCTCTTCTAGACGAATTAATCACAGATAAAATTCTTGTCGTAATTAATCCTAAATTAATTTTTCTCTCTCATAATTAATCCCAAATTAATTTTGTTGGAGTCAAATGTCATCGATGAATCTTTGGGAAGCGACCCAAGAGATCCATGAATATGTTGGCAGTAAATCCGGTCATCAGACTATCCGAACACGTGCGTACCCGGTACCACGTTCTTACCGATTTACAAGACATGGTTGGATTCTAGCAAAGCACCGTGCCTACCCAATTCTCCAGAAATATATTCAACATGGAATATATATAATTTGTATCAGGCGTAGTATACAATGTATTGTGTATTGCGATCTAGTATCGAATGTCACATGTTAGGCCTGGGGCTGGAATTACGTCTGCCCCGTACGAAGCATATATCGGATCACTAGCAACTAGTCTCTTTAATCGGATAATCATGACCTAGTCATACTATCCCGATAACTGCAGCATTTAAGAGTACTAGTTTAGTATCCCTGCGTGATCATCATCTCCATATGACTGAAGTGATACTTCCATCTTGACATCACACCCAATACACTACGATTCTCAGTATACCTAGAAAAGGCGTACACAGAACCTGTTAAAGCTCCGGATGACCAAAACCAAAGTATATCGATTGTCGTAAGTATTAGCGATGCAAGTCTCAGGTTAAGACCACATACACTACCCTGATTCGGATTCCCATAGACACATAGTCATACTACCAATGGGACTCCGATGGGTCTATCCAGAGCGAAACTGTTCTCGGTCCAAGGGCTAATAGAACCTCATATCACACTTGCATAAATATCCAATACTTAAATATATGAGAACTATGTCGTTAAGCTTCCATAACGCGCACAAGTGTAATACTAGTATATTCCGCATTATCGATGTCCAGTCTCGATAATACTACGACTAGGGATATTTAATGATTAAACCGTTCATGGATTAATACTGTTGGACAATTATGACCCATAACATCACTATTTGTACAAATCATGGTGTTGTTGTACAAATTAACTATGTGACAAAGGAGATTGCCCTTTTATCATTTGTAATTAGATTACCAAGATGTATAAATGATAGAAGGTCCATATGATTAGTTCCGGATTGAGATGATATGAGGCAGTATCAATCCACGAAGGTTTAATCATTAAATATCCCTAGTCAGAGTATTATAGAGATTGGACATCGATAATGCGTAAAAGACTAGTATTACACGTGTGCACGTTGTGGGAGCATAACAGCATAGTTCTCATATATTTGGGTATATGATACTCATGCAAGTGTAATAGGAGGTTGTGTTTACCGATGGTACGGAAACAGCTTCGCTCTGGATAGACCGCTCGGAATTCCATTGGTAGTATGACTATGTGTCTATGGAAGTCCGAATCAGGGTAGGTGTATTTGGTCTTAACCTGAGACTTGCACCGCTAATACTTGCGACAATCAATGTACTTTGGTTTTGGTCGTTCAGGGCTTTAACAGGTTCTGTGTACGCCTCTTCTGGGTATATTGAGAATCGTAGTGTATTGGGTGTGATGTCGAGATGGGAGTATCACTCCAGTCATAGTGGAGATGATGATCACATAGGATACGGAACTGGTTCTCTTATGTACTGTAGTCATCGGGATAATATGACTAGGTCATGATTATCCGATTATAGAGACTAGTTACCAGAGATCCGATATGTGCTTCGTACGGGGCAGACACAACTCCAGCCTCAGGCCTTGCACGTGACATCCGATACTGGATCGTAATACGCAATACTACGTATATTACGCCTGATATAGATCATTTATTCCTATAAGGATATTTCTGGAGAATTGGGTAGGCACGGTGCTTTGCTAGAAGCCAACCATGTCTTGTAAATCGGTAAAAACGTAGTACTAGGTACGTATGTGTTCGGATAGTCCGACGACCGGATTTACTGCCAACATATCCGAGGATCTCATGGGTCGCTTCCCGAAGATTCACCTGATGGCGTATGACTCGCACTTTATTAATCTGGGATTAATTAAAGAAGAGAGAGAAAATTAGTCTGGGATTAATTGCAGAGATATTTTATCTGAGATAAAATATTATTTAAAGAGAGATAATGATTAATTTGGAATTAATCGATAAAATAATATATTCGATATATTATACGAAATTGGATTTCGACGCGGAATTAAAATTAGATTTTAATTCGGGCGAACGAGTTAATTTAGAATTAATTCGCTAGCGACGTGAATAGTAATTTTGCTAGGCATAATTATTTAATTAAATTTGATTTAATTACATCACAACGGAAAATTCATTAATTTGGAATTAACGAACCCGAGACCGGGAGTGTTTGCGGGCCCACTCGCATTTCGAATTCAAGTGCGGCCCACAAGTCACATCTAGCGTCAAATCACTAGTCAATCAAGTGATGGAAGTCGCATCACTTTGAGTGAAGTGGTGCTTGTCATCATTGATTGATGTGAATAGTGACTTGAGTGGTTGATGGCATTTATTGCCATTTTTGGCTCCAAATTCTTTTGACTTTTTGAAAGCCTTTTACAAGATTTTGGAGATCAATTTTTTTGGTATTCTTTTTAGAAACAAAACCAAAACAACACAACTCTTCTCTCTCCCAATATTTTCGGCCTAGGGCCATATTTTCTTCTCTCTGTTTTTCTCTCACAAAACCGAGAGCTTGATGATGAACATGGAAGATTTGTGGCAAATCTTGCCATTGCTAGCACATAAAGAGTTGTCCAAAGGTGATAGGGAACTAATTTCATGAGCATGGAATCACCATTTGAAAGCTTGGAGCTTGGAGCATCAATGGAGGACATCCATGGAGGTTGGCCGAATTTCTTGGAGCTCAAAACAGTCCACTGCCGTGAACACCATGGAAGGGAGCTTGAAGATTTTGTTGTTCCTCACGTCGCAAAAGCCGTTCAATGTGAGTATGATTCCGCCATTCTTCATTGAGTATTCACACATGTTTAATGCTTGATTTGATCCTTGGGACCTAATAGAAACCCAACAAATACTGTCTCATATCTTATTAATCCGGTACTAATCATATGGACTTTTATCATTTATATATCCAAGTAATCCAATTACAAAATGATAAAAGAGCAATTTCCTTTGTCACATAGTTAATTTGTACAAAAACACCATGTCTTTTACAAATAGTGATGCTATGGGTCATAATTGTCCAACAGTTATTTGATATCGAATTAATATATTTAGGTGAAATATGAATGAATTATTCATATTGGATATTGAATAATTTATTTGGTAACTTTAAAAGTTTTTAAAGTTACGATTTCACCTGAACCGCGAGCTTCCGCTTCTCCCGCGCTAAAACCCTAACAAAAATGGTATCATATCATGTCTGATCCTTCATCCATTACATTTGTCATGCTTGATATATGATATATAATCCAATTTTGATATTTACACATGCATGTAATTTAGATGTTTCTTAACTTTTCGGTTCTACGTTAACGGAAAACATAACATAGATTTAATGGTTAAGTTAAGTTATATTTTCCTAGGTAGAATTAAACTGTTGAGAAATTGATCTAGATTTAATTCTGCATTTGATGTAGGGCAAAACCCTCTTTAGGAATATCCCCGCTTAAATAAGGCATTAAAGTAACTAGTATTAGAAATACTTGTTTCTTGGTCTGCCTTGTCAGTACAGATGCAAATGATTTCCTGATGTTGTAGCTGTATCGTGCCAAAACTGTGCAGTTATGGCTGATTATAGTTCATTTGCGCCGGTAGAACTTATATGATAAGAGACAAATTCAAGTGAAAGTGGAAATCCTGAACGTGCCAAAGCTGTTAGGACTACATCGGTAGCTTGAGTTTGTCACTGACAAGTAAAGCCTTGATACGCCTCCTTGTGAACGTGTCAAAGTTATCATAACGAGAAACAGTCAGGACTAAAATCAGGAATCACAGTGAGTTTGATTGACAATGAGTTATCTACCTGTGAATATACGTAGGCGAGAACATGCCAAAGCTGTGAGTCGAAATATATTCACGGGGTCCACTTCTCAATATGGAATTCAATTTAATTATTGAATTCCGATTTTCCATTGGGGATTACAGTATTATGTAAAATAGTGGGAGGCACTGCTGGGTTAAAAATCCATAACTAAAAGAGTGTGTAATATTATGAAAATTGCCGCTTATGTTTTCCTATTGTTGATAGAATTGAACTTCTAATCCACTGCATGCATATTTTATATATATATTTTCTGACTTTCCTTATGGTTGCAGATTTCTAGAATAGGTTCTAGATTTAGAGTAGGCTTGGATATTGTTAGATTAGTCAAAACCATCGGGAACTGTTGTTCTGATTTTCTTGAAAAATCAAGATAGTTGGTGACTTAGTTACTAAGTCACATTAAGTCATCTAAATAGATATCAGTTTTAGGATATAATTTTGTAAAGAGAATAGTTTCTTTTACAGTAAGAATTGACGTGAATTAGTTCATGTCTCGAGATTATTGACTGGCATTAAGAAAATCCCATTAGGTATTTGTTTATCTGATAATGACGTTTCTTGGCTTTAGTGACCTTTAGAGGTACTGTGTCTAACACAGTTTGCTAATCAATTATTTACAATTGTTGTGAATAGTTGAAGGAAAATTATAAAGCTAAAGAAATGAGATGTGTATAGTTGTAAATAGAGAATATTGATTCTCACAATACGACAACTGTAGGTATTGGATACCAGATCTCATGTCTAGTTATTTAAAATATTATTTAATGATTATTTTGATATTTGATATCAGAACTTGTGACTATTGGATAGTTACTTGTTCTTTATAAACAGTTATTTCATATTTTAATATGACTAGTAGTGTCATTGATGAAAAGATAAACATTAAGAAAAATATTTGGTTAAGTAAATAACTTAGAACAGTGCTTTATGAGATTTTATCACTTAAGCATTAGATGCTTATTCTGTATGGAAATGGATAGTTTGATACAAGATCACACCACATATCACTATCCATTTAATGAATATTGTATTCTGGGAATGTGATTAAATCTCATTTAACCAATGATTGTCATTGGACCACCGATTTATTAAACTAATACATATGATGTATGTAGTTTAATGAATTAGAAATTGTCTTGGATAGTTTTCTTTACTTCGTAACTTAGTTAATGAGTTGTCTTGACTTAGTTACGTTTTTCTAAAAGAATATATATTGAACATCTTGAATGGTTCGAGAACTTTCAATAAATTTATGATGAAACGTGGATCGAATATTTTCACTGGTTCAAAGATTTTCGATCGGAAGTTTTGAAAACTATATCTTTAAAATTCATCATGAATCTTTGAATTGTTCAAAGATGTTTGATGCGATCAAACATATGAATTTATAGAAATTAGTTCTAAGATTATTCAATGAATGCAATTCTTGCTTAATATTATTCTTCTATGATTCCATCGTGATGGAATTGGTCAATGGGAGTAATCGAATCTTATATGACTTGATTCATTTGATATTGAGTGTTATCGAATTAGTTTCAATACTCTTGGGGATATGCTCCAGTAACACTAATTCATTTTTTTAATTAAGGTTTCATTAGTTTCTACAGTTACGTAAATGATATGTATAAGTAGAAAATTCGAATCTTGAAAAGTTTGAGACTTGAATCTTTCTTTTGTATAATGGTTATATAATTGAAAAGTACTTGTTCCTCAGAGGTACAAACAAAAGTTTATAATTTATTCTATTTAATAGAATTTTATAATCTATTTTATAAAATATCTTTTTTACGATTCCGAGTAATAAATTATTTTATTACTTAGTGTGTAACATCAGATGTTGACCAAAGTAGAAAAGACTTGACTTAGTGAAGTCAAATGTGAGAGTGATAGACTATAAATGGAACCACGTAATTAATAAGATGAAAAGACTCTTAGGCATCTTCCGTATAAGTTCAATAGGATGTCAAAATCATTTACAAAGTATTTGATACTTAATGGTTCTGATGTTTTCTTATCGAAGAAAATTATCCTATAACTTATAGTGTGAGTGATATTTGATATCGATTTCGGAAGTTAGCATTGAACCATAGATCTAAGATTGTTCATAGCTTACTACAATCAAGTTTTGAACTTGATTAAGCTTTCATTATTAATCGTTCAAAAAATGTGCAAATTATTTCCGCAGTAAAAGCAGAGTGAGCTTATTAAAGGCTTGACCTTTATAGTATGACAGAGAGAAAGTTTATACTCAACAATCTATTGTAGATTATGAGGAAACTTGTCTCTAGTCACACTAATTGAACAATTAAGGATCTTTTGGTTAATGTTGATATTAAACTATGTATTTTAGCTAGGAATACAAAGTGGCGTTCCTGAATGGTTTCTTCATATAAGATATCCATTGTGGTTTCTTTGTTTGAAGAGTTCGTTCTGGAATGGCCCTGGAGTTTGTATTCTGCTAAGATCGCAGTTTGGTATAATGGCTTATAAAGTCTATTGTAGACTCAGGTGAGCTTTCCGGAAATCTGTGTTCTCTGATTTTGATACAGTCAGATTGTCTGATTTTATCAAAGCATAGAGAATACATATTTGACAGTAGGGTCAGTAGGAGCGTACAAATTTCTTTCTAGTATTATATATCCTAACGACATTATCATTATTAATGTAATAATGAGATGTTTGTGAGGTAAAAGATTTACTTAAGTTATATTTTCTCCATGAAAGCAGTGGGAGTAGTCTCTGTTATATTTGATATAAAGTTTTATATATGATATAAAACAAGAGACTTGTGAGATGCTCCCATTAGTCGTGTATTAGATATGATCTAATAAAGGACACAACAAGACTATCTGTGTGACAATTAGTATAATTGTTTGACAATTAGTGTGTCTCTTATATATAGTATTCATCTTTCATAGAGGATGATTTCTTTGTCGAAAGAGAAATTGATTAGAATGTTTAGTCAATCTTATGCATCATAGGATGATGGCATAATGAATACTATATTATGTGCGATTAAAGATATTGATTTAATCATAATTGTTATGAGCTATTTTGATACGTTGTACATAATATGATGTGTCTTTAATGGCAAATAATATAGTATTCATTATGCCATCATCCTATGATGCATAAGATTGAAACATGTTCTTTGTTACCTTTGAGATATTAAGAGCGAGTTTCTTATTCATGGAGAATATAATCCGCAACCATTAGTATAAAATTAGTTTTGAGTCTAATTATGACATTAGATGGTCTATGTCATATAGAATCAGAAAAGATGTTGTGGGAGTGTCACGGTTGATTCTACTGTATTAGTGGAATTAGTTGTAACTTATGAAGTATTGACTTATGAAGTTGCATAATGACCTTATAAATTAGTGTTGTGATTGCGGTTGTCTCATAATATTTGGATTTGATCTCTAAATACATAGACTACTCAGTAGTTATAGCACAATATTGATGTCGCATCTGAGACATATTGATGTATAACTTAGGTTATACAATATATGAATGATGTTGTCTAAGGGAAACGATTGGGTTTGTTGGACAAACTCAATATGTTATAGTGGGCTTACTTGTTGTTGCCTATATCTTGAGTGTTAGGTCAGCTCTTGAGGACCATGCCTATGTAATACATATTTAAATGTGTCTATGATACCGTGGATTGAAACTAGAGCAAGTGGGAGAAATTGTTACGGTTGGTGCTCGGAGTGTCAATCCGAATTGTATTTATGTCCGATTCAAGAATATGAATAATTATTTTTCCATAATATTACTTATTTATGGTAGTACTTCTTGCTTTTATATGACCCGATAATATATTTTGTAGTGCGCAGTTATAAAATAATTTGTAATTGACATTGAAAAGTGTCACTACTAGCAATATATTATCAAATAAAGTTCCTGGTCAAGATTTACTAACACGGGTTGGTTAGTAAAATACACTGAGACCAGTACATGTCGTATATCGAGACTTGGTCCGATGGTTTATCCCAATGAACCATGAGTCTTGGGAGACTCATAGACGTGTAGGTTTTTATTTGATAAACATTGAGTGACTCACCGAAGATTTACTAATAAATGGTACACCAACGTAAAAAGGAATCTTCTTGAGTCAAGTAACATATTGGTCCTTCGACCTGAGATACCACTGTGGATAAATGAGATATCCTCAACACTTTGATGACAGTCACGTCACCGATCTATTTAGATCAGATCTCCGCCTGTTCATTGGGTGTAGACTGATGCTCATGATATCCTGTGAGTATCAGATAGAATCTGTCAGTCCTATGTACATGGCATAGGTATCATGTACGTATTTGCGATCTAGTAAATCCATGGCCGTGGTATACTTTGGAAGCGAGTTCCGAGTGTTATTTAGAGATCGTAAATTTGAAAGTCGACTATATTATACCTTAGGGATTTGATGTTCTTATCTATATCCCCAGTATAATATTGATAGCCTGTGACGGAGGGATTATACGTAAGCAATGACCTCGACTTGTATAGTTTAGCAAGATTATTTGTGGTCGTCATAATTCATGAGTTGGTGAATTATGGACACAAAATTGGATTCAGTGACAAATAAATCTAAACTTAGAGAGTCCCACAGTATGAAGTGTATTCGTTGAACACTTGGGCAACGCGTTATGAATAATTAATACATCACCAGATTAAATGAGTTAATTCGAATCATTTAAACGAAAATATATACATTATGGGCATTTTAGTAAATTAATAATTAATGTATATTTGTATTTGATACAAGATTTGATTTGATACATATTAATTAATTGTCAAATGAGACTTTGACACATGTTATTAATATATGTATTTGTTATTTAATGTAAATAAAATACGTATATAATAATAATCGCATTAATTAATTATTTAGGCATTTAAATGTTAAATATCTAGATAATTAAATTATATCAATATTACATTTTTGTTATGCAATATTTTTTATTGTTATTGGTTACATATGGCTTGATTCTATTAAGCTTAAAGTTTACAAATTGGATTTGTTAACTTAAATCTTATTATTATTAATTAATTAGATTAATTGACTAAATGACCAAAATACCCTTATTCCCCCCTAAAGTCGGTTATGCTTATTATTTAAAGTGAGAAATTTTTTTTTTCTCATTCATAATACTCCATGGCCGAAACCTCCATGAAAGAAAAGCTCTAAAAAATTGTTTGAAGAAACAAGGAAGAACGTGAAGAAATGAAGAAAAAATTTATGGAAATTAGGAGATTTGGAGGTAATCTTCATAACTCTTAAAATTAGAAAGTTTGTTTCTTGTTCTTGAGCATCTAGATAAGTTCTAGGGTTTCTTCATTTCTTATATTTTGGGGCTTTTTGATTTGGAGGATGGATTTGGAGGCTAGATGCACGTGTGAAGTTAGATTGAATAATATTAGTGTAATATTAGTTCAATTTTGTCATTTGATGACTTGTTGTCATTATAGAGTGTTATGACCACTCCTCTAACTCCTAGAATTGTTCTTGAGTTTTTCATTTGTGGTGACTTTGGTTGATATAAGTATTAATATGATTAATGTTGAGAAAATTGGATTTAAAGCATGAAAAATAATATTTTTGGTTACCAAATCAGATCTGGAATTTCTATGATTTTGGTGATGAAAATTATGTTGCATAAATATATTGGATGTGTTTTTGGAATTGGAACAATTGTCGGAAATTATTTCGAAGTTGAAATATACGAAAACGGTGAAAAACGGTGTTACCGGGTGAGTTTCGGGCTTACCGGGTGTCCGCTGTCCAAACATTGTATTGGCCACTGTTTGGGCAGCCCATGAACTGCCCAAGTACTATTGGGGCTGACATGGGCAGCCTCTGTGTGTATTGGTTGGTCGGTTCGGACAAAAACGTGTTTTATGCCACTTTGCGGAAAAATATTTTTCGTAAAAGTTTCGCGATGTTTCTAACCTATTTATGTCGTTATTTAATATTGAATAAATATGTTTAAGTGAAATATGAATGAATTATTCATATTTGATATTGAATAATTTATTTGATAACTTTAAAAGTTTTTAAAGTTACGATTTCGCCCGAACCGCACGCTTCCGCTACTCCTGCTCTAAAGCCCCAACAGATACTACACCCCATATCGATGAGACACACTCCAATTTTATGAGACCTGTTGACCATGCCAATTCTTATCAGTGGATGTCTAAGAGAAATAACGCAATGTATGCTCAAGCATTTCAGAGCACAATGATGAGAAATGAGATACGTGGGGCAACCACTCGAGTGATTATTGCACGTTCAACTACAATTCAGGGTGGGAAAATCATTAGAATTTTACATGGCACAACAATGAAGGTCCCACATATCCCACTGAACCATCATATCCCTTCTACCCACTACAAGCCCAAGAATTTCCTTAAGAACCAGAACAATCCATGGAAGAAATGATCGTTGCCATGCTTAAGAAACGAGAAGCTAAATTTGATACATTCTTTCATAGTCATACATCATCCTTACAGAGACTGGAAGCCCAAATAAGACAACTAGCCAACAACCTGAGACAAAAGCCACAATGAGCTTTCCCGTGTAACACAGAAGACGACCCTAAGAGAGAAGGGATAGAATTCAGTAATGTCATCTCAGTATGCCATGAGGAAGAAAAAGTATATGACCCACACATAACCTCCACACCAACAAAGTAAGATGAGGGCTTTAGAATAGACATATCAAAAGATGTTATTCAAGATACATTTAAATCAATTCACATCCGTATTGAAAAGAAGGACCATTAAAACGTACAAAAACACACATAAACAAATAAATCCTTATTATAGGGATTTTTCAATCACTATCAAATCGTTAAAAATTGATCAAATTAATTTAAGTTTAGCTGCAAAAAATAAATTGGATTAAATATCAAATATTTAATTGCATGAAAAATATTTTTGGATGTGGGACCAGACGCTCTGATATCATTTTTGTTGGCGTTTTGATGGCGGAAGTGCGATTTTAGGCAAAAATAATTTTTAAACATTTTTAAAATTTCCAAACGAATTAGCCAATATCCAATACCTCTAATTAGATCGTATTTCACCTAAACATATTATTTGTTAACAACTTACAACATAAACTAATCGAAAAAACGCGGCAAAGTTTTTATGAAAACTTTTCCGAATAAATATTACGAAAAATGGATAACCGGTCAAACGAATACCGATCCGGGTCGAGCCGATCACTTGGGAAAGTAAGCATTCATCCCATGGATTGTCGAAATAGTGAACAATTCAACATTGCTTGGACAACCCTCAAATGGTAAGCTCATTTTTTAGTACCGTTTTCGCGAATTTTAGACTCGGAACTTTTTCCGGTATTTATTTAACAACCAATATTCATCGAAACACATCTAAACATCATATTTTACTCACCAAAAAATCTATTTTCTCAGGTCTGATA